>JAJPUD010007473.1:95169-107178 GCA_023553655.1 Myrmecobius fasciatus | reverse complement strand
AATAGTGAGTTCTTATCCCAAAAGCTGGGGTCTTTGGGTTTGTCAAACATTAGATTGCTATAGTCATGGACTATTTTGTCCTGTGATCCTAACCTATTCTACTGATTGACTACTCTATTTTTTAGCCAATATCAAATGGTTTTGATGACCACTGCTTTGTAATATAGTTTTAGGTCTGGCACAGCTAGGCCTCTTTCATTGGCATTTTTTTTTCATTAATTCCCTTGGAATTCTTGATCTTTTGTTCTTACAGATGAACTCTGTTATTTTTTCTAGGTCTGTAAAATAATTTCTTGGGAGCTTGATTGGTATGGTACTAAATAAGTAGATTAATTTAGGTAGTATTGTCATTTTTATTATATTCACTTGACCTACCCATGAGCACTTAATATTTTTCCAACTGATTAGATCTGACTTTATTTGTGTGGAAAGTGTTTTGTAGTTTTGTTCATATAGTCCCTGACTTACCTTGGCAGATAGATTCCCAAATATTTTATACTATCGACAGTTTTGAATGGATTTTTTTTTGTATCTCTTGCTACTGAACTTTGTTGGTAATATGTAAAAATACTGATGATTTATGTGGATTTATCTTGTATCCTGCAACTCTGCTAAAGTTGTGAATTGTTTCTAGGAGTTTTTTAATTGATTCTCTAGGGTTCTCTAAGTATACTATCATATCATCTAAAAAGAGTGATAATTTGGCTTCTTCATTACCTACTCTAATTCTTTTATTCTCTTTTTCAAAGTTAACATTTCTAATACAACATTGAACAGTAATGGTGATAGTGGGCAACCTTGTTTCACTCCTGATCTTACTGGGAATGGTTCCAACTTGTCCCCATTACATATTATGTTTGCTGATGGTTTTAAATAGATATTATTGATCATGTTAAGGAAAAGTCCATTTATTCCTATAATCTCTAGGGTTTTTTTTAATAGGAATGGGTGTTGGATTTTATCAAATGCTTTTTCTGCACGTATTGAGTTAATCATATGATTTTTGTTAGTTTGGTTACTGATATATTCAATTATGCTAATAGTTTTCCTAATATTGAACCAGCCCTGCATTTCTGATATAAATCCTATTTGGTCATAGTGTATTATCCTGGGGATGACTTTCTGTAATCTTGTGCTAATATTTTATTTAAGATTTTTGCATCAATATTCATTCAGGAAATTGGTCTATAATTTTCTTTCTCTGTTTTCACCGTACCTGGTTTAGCTATCAGCATCATATTTGTGTTATAAAAAGAATTTGGTAGGACTCCTTCTTTTCCTATTTTTTTCAAATAGTTTATACAGTATTTGGAATTAATTGTTCTTTAAATGTTTGATAGGATTCACATGGAAATCCATCTGGCTCTGAAGATTTTTTCTTAGGGAGTTGATTAATAGCTTGTTCTATTTCTTTTTCTAAAATGGGACTATTTAAATTATTTATTTCCTCTTCTATTAACCTGGACAATCTACATTTTTGTAGACATTCCTCCATTTCATTTAGATTATCAAATTTATTGGAATATAGTTGGGCAAAATAACTCCTAATTATTGCTCTAATTTCCTCTTCATTGGTGGAAAATTCTCCCTTTTCATTTTTGAGGCTAATAATTCAATTTTCTTCTTTCCTTTTTCTAATCAAATCAACTAATGGTTTACCTATTTTGTTGTTTTTTCATAAAAGCAACTCTGTTTTATTTATTAATTCAATAGTTTTCTTATTTTAATTTTATTAATGTCCCCTTTAATTTTCAGAATTTCAAATTTGGTATTTAATTGGAGGTTTTTAACTTGTTCTTTTTCTAGCTTCTTTAATTGTAAGCACAATTCATTGATATTCTCTTTTTCTATTTTATGAAATATCAAATTTCCCCTAATAACCACTTTGGCTGCATTCCACAAATTTTGTTATGTTGTCTCATTACTGTCATTCTCTTGGATAAAGTTGTTTTGTTGTTTCACCCACTCATTTTTTAGGATTAGATTATTTAATTTCCAATTAATTTTTGGTCTATTTTTATCTAGGCCTTATATTGCATGTGATTTTATTGCATCATGATCTGAAAAAAATGCATCTATTATTTCTGCCTTTCTGCATTTGATTTTGAGGTTTTTATGCCCTAATGCATGGTCAATTTTTGTATAGGTTCCATGAACTGCTGAGAAAAAAAGTAAACTCCTTTCTGTCTCCATTTAATTTTCTCCAAAGATCTATACCCAACTTTTCTAACATTCTGTTTACCTCCTTAACTTCTTTCTTATTTATTTTGTGGTTCAATTTATCTAGTTCTGAGAAAGCAAGTTTGAAATCCCCCACTTCTGACATTGCTAACCATACTAATTTTCTAGATAATTTCTACTTTGTTGTTTTAAGACATTACATTCTTCCCAATATTCTCCTGTCTCTCATCCATTCTTTTCCTGCCTCCTTTGCCAGCTTCTCATCTTCACAACTGCTCAATACAAATATCGTTCCATATTTCTATCCCTTAGCCCCTCTTTTTTTCCCTCTGTATACAAGCCCTCCTCAGATTTTTTCCTTCCCTATTTATTTATTCTATTTAAAAATGGGACAATTAACTCTTTTATCTTTTGTAGTTTTCATTTATGACTTCTTGAAACATAACTCCGGAAAACCAGGTTTCAATAAAGCCCAATGAAATTCAAATGGATATATCTGACTCTGCCTTTAAACCTAAATTACCAGCCAAATTTGGCTTTAAACCCAAATTGGCCAGTAATAGATCCCACTTGCTCATTGTTTGGGTTTTGATGACTTACAAGGAGTATAAATAGTAATTGTTTCTGTTCCAGTAAGAAATTCTGAAAGTTTTCTCTTTCCAGAATGATTATTTTGCGAAGGCAAAGTAGGCCATCTTTTGTCTCAATTCTTACCTAACCTTAATCACTGAATAAGTGTTGCCACAGACACAATAATTACTGGGAAAGACTTTAGCTTAAAAAGATCAAGGATTCCCACTGCACTTGGAGTCATCATAGGTTAGTATAACCTATGTCTTGCCACTGTACTCTGGAGGAAAAAGTAAGGCTGATGACTTTGCACAGCTCTGCTTTACTTAAATCCAATTCACCTGCAAATCAAGATGTCACCCTCCTGATGTCACTGGTGTTCTTTGAAGGACAGAAGAATAGAGAAAATACAATAGCCCCCTCAGTTCATTCCCACAGCATTCAACTAAAGTTTCTATGCAGAAAACTTCCAAGTCTATGTCTCCAGTCCCAAACTCTCCATTCATCTCTAACTAACATTTGTATATTAGTTCATGAACATGTGTTCATGAACCTGACCAGCTTCTGCCTTCTCAGTTTAAATAACAAAAGATTCAAACCTTTTCATTGAATAGACTAAAAGGAAGTAACCATCCTTGACCAATGGTCACCAATGTTGTCTGCCTCCCACAGGTCATGTCACTTCCTGCAACATCCTGTCACCTCCTGCAACTTGGGGCCTGACCCTCCAGAGATCATGTGGCCCCCTCAGGGTCCCTCCCAGACCCAGAGTCCAAGGCCTGATCTCTCAGCTCTGGGAACAGGAACCATGTGACTTAGGCCTAGTCTCATAAACTGAGAAATACTTCATCTAATCTGTCCCATTCATATACGTGACTATAAATATGTAAAAACCCAACAAGAATAAAAATCTGAATGCTATATAATTACAATAATCAAGCTTGATCCAGGAAGGAAGCAGAGAAAATATCATTCTCTATATTCATCATAGAGGACTATACGAGTATTGTTTATACAACCAGATACAGCTGATGTATTCATTCATTTTGCTGAACCATCCTTTCCCCTTCTTGTAAAATATTTGTTATTAGGGGAGGATTATTTCTTTGAAGAGGAGAAAGAGGCAGAATATATTGAGAAATGAATGCGACATAAAAATAAAAGGCATTAATAAATATGATACAGTTTAAAAGTATCTCCCTCAAGAAAACAATTTTATTATTGATCTTCATTAACTTTAGCAATGGAGTTTTGGGTTTTTTAAATAAATGTTATCAGTATCTTTCTACATTACCTTCATTTACTAATTCAGCCCTTTCCCCAACTTCTGTTGGAAAGCTCTCCTTTGTAACCAATAAAAAAGAAGGAAAAAAGTACAACAAAACTAGAATATTGAAAATTTCCATACTTACACGGTTCTATATTCACAGCCTCCTATCCCTAAAAAGAAATGAAGGAGATGTCTTCTTATTTCTATTCTTTGGGGCCAAGGTTGGCCATAATTTCACAGCATTCATTTTTAATCACTTTGTTCCTACTATTTTTTTCTAGTTATTTCACTGTGGTCATTGAGAATATTGTTTTCTGGCTTCCAGTTACTTTACTTTGCATATCACTTCATAAAACATTTCCATGCTTCTTTAAACACAATTTTGTTGCTTCTCCAACTTAACTTTTGACTTTTATAGTCATTATATATATTCTTCTTTTTTTTTAACTGAGGCAATTAGGATTAAGTGATTTGCCCAGGGTCACATAGCTAGGAAGTATCTAGCATCTGAGGCCATATTTGAACTCAGGTCCTTCTGAAATAGGTGCTCAATCCACTGTGCCATCTAGCTGTCCCAGTATGTTATTCTTTAGACTCTTCTTTCTTCATCCTTTATATAAATTTTTCCACATTTTTCTGACTTCATATTTGCTATTTCTCATAGTACAATAGTATGTCAACACATTCATTTGCCATAATTGTCCAACTGTTGGACACAAAGTCTTTGATTATCTGTTATCATAAATAATCTTGCTCTGAATATTTAAGATTGTGAGGAACTTGGAATGTCAGAGAGAATTTTCACTTCACTCATTAAATAATTGGGAACCATTGAAGATTTTGGAGTGCTCAATCCACTGTGCCATCTAGCTGCCCCAATATGTTATTCTTTAGACCCTTCTTTCTTCATCCTTTATACAAACTTTCCCACATTTTTTCTGACTTCATATTTGCTATTTCTCATAGTACAATAGTATGTCAGCACATTCATTTGGCATAATTGTCCAACTGTTGGACTCATAAAGCTTTTGATTATCTACTATCATAAATAATGTTGCTCTGAATATTTTCATATGTATTAATTTGTCCCCCAAGCTTATATAATCCTTCCTACCAAGTCTGATCCTCCTACTATTTCACTATACTGTTTGTGACTCTAGCATTTATCTAATCATCCACAGGAGACATTATGGATACAGTGTTGAGTTTGAACAAATAATCATTTTCTTCCTTCCTTTTTTTTCTTTCCTTCCTTTCTCACATGTCCAATCTCTGTAGTTATAATTGACTCTTCTGTCTCTTTCGTCTCTCATTTACAATCAACTTCCACCCTAAACGATCTCTTGCAACTGTCCTTTTTAAATCCCTACTACCTTCTCTAATAGAGATTCTCATTACTACTATTTGCCTGGACTATTGGAATAAGCTCCTTTGGAGTATTTACAATTCTATTTCCCCTCCTTCACCCCAATTTATCTAATACTGTTGCCTTTTTATTTTTTCTTATATGCAGACATGATCATGGCTCTCCTTTACTCCAAAATCTTCAATGGTTCCCAATTATTTAATGAGTGAAGTGAAAATTCTTTCTGGCATTCCAAGTTCCTCACAATCTTAAATCAGCCTACCTTTTTAGACTTATTTTATACTACTTTCCATGGAATCTATGCTCTAGCCAAACTGGATTGTTCTCTTTATCCCAAATGGACATTCTGAGCTCTCATGTCTTCCTTCTTTCGAATCTGCTTTTCCCTATGCATGCTTTTTCCTGTTTTCTTTTTCTTCCCATCTTTTAATGTTCAACTCAAAAGGTGATACTTTCAAAAAAGTCTTCTCTGATCTCACCAGGAAACAATCTTTCTGGAAAAGGATCCATCCAGTTCTACAACTGCTGGACATGAGTCACTAACAAGTCAGGTAAAGCAGTCTAAGTAGCCCAGGAAGTCAGCTTGAGAAACAGGAGGTAGTATATGCCAAAAAGATCAAAAAACTATTACCACTTTCATTACTATTTTGCCCTAGATCCCAATGGCAACAGTTCCAGAAACTGAGCGCTGGAACAAGACTGTTACCAAAATCACCAGTCCTGTTTTCAGCCTAGCCCCTTCCGCCATCATGGAGTGTAAGGAAGCCTAGATCACCTAATATGGAGGCACCATGCTTTCCTCTTTCCCAACCATGTGGATGGGTATAACCTCCCTTCCTTTCTCCTTCCTTGCTTGCTTCCTTCCTTGCTTGCTTCCTTCCTTCCTTCTTTCCTTCCTTCCTTCCTCCTTCCTTCTTTCTTTCCTTCCATTTGCTCTTTATCTCTTTTAATTAAGTCTCTTTTGGCTTTTACTTTGAGATCAGGATTGTTACCACTGCCTTTTTTTTTTCCACTTCAGCTGAAGCATAATATATTCTGCTCTAGCCTCTTATGTATGACACTATAAACAAATTAGAAGAGCAAGGAACAGTCCACTTGTCAGATATATGGGGAAGGGAAGAATTCATGACCAAACGAGAGCATTATGAAATGTAAAATAGATAATTACAATTATATTAAATCAAATTTGATTAGCTTTACTATGAAGAAGAGTTTCTGAAGGCAATAATGAATTCAAGGTGAGCATCTAAGTGGTTCCAATGTTAATCAGAAAGAATAAATTAAAAAAGTAATTTGACTTGGTGAAGTCAAAACTACTTTGGTACTAAATTTAAACAGTAAATTGGGAAGCAAGAAATAGTTCATAACAGTTTCATAGTTCAAAGTGTACTGTGATAACAAACATTATACAGGGGATATGAAAAAGTAATATTGGAGAAGAATCTTCCCTGCCTGTGATGCATTTCATTTATGATAATAGCACAATAATTTTCCTTCCTTTCTTCCCTGCATTGGCACTATTTTGGAGCTGGATACTGGCTTTTCCCCCAGAAAGTCTCTCTAGAATTCAAGACTTTGGCCTAATAGGTCAGCATTGGAGAAGAGCCTTTATCAACTTTTGGGCATTTACAGGATCTGAATTTGATCTGAATCTGAATCTGAATACAGGATCTCATTTCTTCTTCTTGGGCTCACAATATTTATTATATACAATATTTATTATTACACCAGGAGGTATTAGAGCCAGCCTCTAATTGAAACTTTAAGCTTTGGGGGCTATTTATTTCTCCACCTATCCATTATAGGAAATAAAGAACAGCATGGTGGATGTCTTTCAGGGTAAAAATAAGTCTGTAGCAACAAGTATAACATGGCAGATGTACAGTATTGTGGATAATTCTTGCCAGCAGTCCACAGAGTTTATGACCTGAGTTGTGGGGAAGGGGCCTGTCACCCTATCTTCCTGTTTTAAAAAGAGTTCCTGTTCCTATCTCTGGAATTCAGCCCTTTTTTTTGGGGGGGGGAGTAATTCTACTTTGCCCATAGGTTAAATTAACCCTGCAGGTTAGCCTAGAACCCTCTAATCTACTTAAGAAACTATAGATCATGTTAAAGACTATGTTTTGAGTGGGCAATAACCTATATTTATTTATCTGTCATACTGTAGGGAGTGTGGGAGAAGAAGATAGATTCAATCCATAAGACCATTCTAATTTTGACATTGTAACATTCTTCTATGAAGAAAAATAACAGACACTCACAAGATGGTAAATGCCCTCCCACCAGAATATTATACAATTCCAAATAGGTCTGCAAAGAAGAACCTTCGTGACTTGAGATGACATATGCAAAAATAGATATATAAACAAAACAATTTATGCATCTAATTTAATTCTAACTTTCTTGTGCAGAATATAGCAGTCCAGGGTGGAGCCAAGATGGCAGAGTGAAGACACAACTCTCCTTGACCTCCTCAAACCAACAGCAGATTAAGTCTCTAAACTGGTTCTGGAGTCAAAACACCCCCAAATATTTAGACTACAACACATTCCCAGAAGAAGTTACCTTGGAAAAGCTTCAGAATAGGCCTATTTCAGATGGGCAGGGGGTTGGTCAGTTTGCTGAACTTAGAGGGCAGCTCTGGGAGAGGGCAGGAAGCCAGGTTGGGACCCAGTGTGGCAGACTCTAAGCACCTGGGAAGTTTCTGTGAGGCTCTTGGGCTACTCTGCCCAACTTGCAGGCAGGTGCTTTGACAGATCTGCCTTCTGTAAAAGGTAGATAGATTGTAACCCATTGCAAAAGCTGGACCTATCCCTGATAGAACAGCACCAGAACTCAATCAGCCAAAGTGCCCCAGGGCAAATTAAAGCAGATGTCGCTCCTCTGCTTTAAACAGACCTCAAGCTTTAAAAAAAAATGAATAAAAAACAAAAAAAGAACTCTCACTATAGACAGCTTTCATGGAGAGAGAGAAGGGCAGACCTCAGATCCTGAGGTTCATAAAGGTAAAGCAACTCCAGAAGAAGCCAAAAAGGGAGACAGGACTTCGTCCCCATTTCACAAGGCTTTCCTGGAAGATTGCTTAAAGAATCTCAAAAGAGAGTTAGAAGAAAAATGGGGAAATGGATTGAGATCATTGCAAGAAGGATATAATGCCCTACAAAAGAGATATGAAAAAGACACCAATTCACTGAAAAACAAAATTGGTGAAATAGAAAAAGTATGCAATGAATAAACTGGCCAATTACAAAATTAAAAAGGTAAATGAAGAAAAAAATAAATTAAAAATTAGAATTGAACAAATCGAAGTGAATGAATAAGACTTCAAGAATCAGTTAAACAAAAACAAAAAAATAGAAGAAAATATGTAATATCTCCTAGGAAAAACAACTGACCAGGAAAATATCTAGAAGAAACAATCTAAGGATTATTGGACTTCCTGAAAGCCATGATGAAAAAAAGAACCTGGGCACTATCTTCCAGGAAATCATGAAAGAAAACTGCCTTGATGATTTAGAATCAGAAGGCAAAATCACCATTGAAAGAATTCACCAATCACCTCCTGAAAGAGACCCTAAAATTAAATCCCCAAAGAATATTGTGGCTAAATTTCAGGACTATTGCACCAACAAATAGATATTGCAAGCAGCAATTGCAAGCAAAGAAACAACTGAAGGAATTGTTATTAGAACCACCCAAGATCTTTCAGCTTTCACAATGAAGATCAAAGGGCCTGGAACCAGATATTCCAAAAGGTAAAGGAGCTTGGATCACAGCCAAGAATAAGCTATCTAGCTAGAATGAACATTATCTTTTAGGGAAGAAAATGGACATTTAATGATATAGGTGAATTTCACCTATTTCTAAAGACCAGATCTGAACAAAAAAAAAAATTTGACATTTAAACACAGAGAGAAGCATATAAAGGTAAAAAAGGTATAAAACCAAGAGAAGCATATAAAGGTAAAAAAGGAAAGAAATCTTGAGAACTATATTTCTACTATGGGCATACTTAAAGAATGGGGGTATAATTTTATTTTACTTTGATAATGTGAAAAGGAAACTAGAGATAGAAGGAGTATCATACTGGAAAAAGAGAGAAAAGGAGGCAAATAGGGTAAAAAAAAAAAGGAGGCAAAGAAAACCTAATATAATTGAGGGAAGAAGGGAGGGGGATGAGCATTGTGTGAGTCTTACTCTCATCAGACTGGGCTCTAAAAGAGTATATCAGATACATTCGGTTTCACACAGAAACTTATCCCTCCTCATAGGGAAGTGGGAGGGAAAGAAGGAAAAGAAAGGAAAAGACTAATAGAAGGGAAAATAAAAGAATTAGGGAAAAGATGTAAAAAAAGGGGGGAGGGGCTCTAAAGGAGGGAGAAGTGTTTAAGGGAGGTGGTTATCAAAAGCAAAATATGGGGGAGGGAGGAAGGGAGAAAGGAGAAGGGAAAGAGAGAAACATAACTTTGGGTAAATAAGATGGCAGGAAATACAGAATTAGTTATTTTAACTATGAATGTGAATGGGATGAACTTTCTCATAAAACAAAAGCATATAGCAGACTGGATTAAAAGTCAGAATCCAACAATATGTTGTTTACAAAAAACACATCTAAAGCATAGAGATACATACAGAGTGAAGGTAAAGGGCTGCGGCAGAATCTATTATGCTTCAGGTGAACCAAAAAAAGCAGAAGCAGCAGTCCTGATCTCAGATCAAGTAAAAAGCAAAGAGAGATCTAATTAAAAGAGATAAGGAAGGAAACTATATTTCACTAAAGGGTACTATAGATAATGAAGCAATAACAATACTAAACATATATGCACCAAGTGGCATAGCATCCAAATTCCTAGAAGTAAAGAGAGATACAAGAAGAAATAGACAGCAAAACTATACTAGTGGGGGATCTCAACCTTGCTCTCTCAGAATTAGATAAATCAAACCACAAAATAAATAAGAAAGAAGTTAGGGAGGCAAACAAAATGTTAAAAGTTAGGTATGATAGATCTTTGAAAAAAATGGAATGGAGACAGAAAGGAGTTTACTTTTTTCTCAGCAGTTCATGGAACATATACAAAAACTGATCATGTGTTAGGGCATAAAAACCTCAAAATCAAATGCAGAAAGGCAGAAATAGTAAATGCATTTTTCAGATCATGATGCAATAAAAATCATATTCAATATAAGGCCAAGAGAAAAAAACCAAAAGTTAATTGGAAATTAAATAATCTAATCCTAAAAAATGAATGGGTGAAAGAGCAAATCATAAACACAATCAATAATTTCATCCAGGAGAATGACAATAATGAGACAACATACCAAAATTTGTGGGATACGGCCAAAGAGGTTATAAGGGGCAATTTTATATCTCTAGATGCTTACCTGCATAAAATAGAGAAAAAGAAGATCAATGAATTGGGCTTACAATTAAAAAAGCTAGAAAAAGAACAAATTAAAAACCCTCAATTAAATATCAAATTGGAAATTCTGAAAATAAAAGGGGAGATTATTAATAAAATTGAAAATAAGCAAACTATTGAATTAATAAATAAAACTAAGAGTTGGTTTTATGAAAAAACCCAACAAAATAGATAAGCCTTTTGTTAATTTAATTAGAAAAAGGAAAGAGGAAAATCAAATTGTTAGTCTCAAAAATGAAAAGGGAGAATTTTCCACCAATGGAGAGAAAATTAAACAATATTTAGGAGTTACTTTGCTCAACTTTATGCCAATAAATTTGATAATCTAAATGGAAGAATATCTACAAAAATATAGATTGCCCAGGTTAACAGAAGAGGAAGTGAATTATTTAAATATCCCCATTTTAGAGAAAGAAATAGAACGAACTATTAATCAACTCCCTAAGAAAAAATCTCGAGGGCCAGATGGATTTACATGTGAATTCTACCAAATATTCAAAGAACAATTAATTCCAATACTAGATAAACTATTTGAAATAATAGGGAAAGAAGGTGTACTACCAAATTCCTTCAATGATATAGATATGGTGCTGATAGCTAAGCCAGGTAGGGTGAAAACAAAGAAAGAAAACTATAGACCAAGTTCCCTAATGAATATTGATGCAAAAATCTTAAACAAGATGTTAGCAATGAGATTACAGAAAGTCATTCCCAGAATAATGCACTATGACCAAGTAGGATTTATATCAGGAATGCAGGGCTGGTTCAATATTAGGAAAACTATTAGCATAATTGACTATATCAGTAACCAAACTAACAATCTCAATAGATGCAGAAAAAACATTTCATAAAATCCAACACCCATTGCTATTAAAAACACTAGAGAGTATAGGAATAAAAAGCATCATATTTAATGGGGACAAACTAGATCCATTCCCAATAAGATCAGGAATGAAACAAAGTTGCCCACTATCACCATTACTATTTAATATTGTATTGAAAATGTTAGCTTTGGCAATAAGAGAAGAAAAAGAGAATAAATGAATATACAAAAAGAAATTCCATTCAAAATAACTGTCAATAGTATAAAATATTTGGGAATCTAACTGCCAAGGAAAAGTCAGGAACTATATGAACTAAACTACAAAACACTCTCCACACAAATAAAGTCAGACCTAATCAGTTGGAAAAATATCAAATGC
>JAJPUD010007473.1:62657-90169 GCA_023553655.1 Myrmecobius fasciatus | reverse complement strand
CCCACACCTAACACCACATACCAAGATAAGATCTAAATAGGTTCATGATTTAGACATAAAAAGTAATATTATAAGCAAATTAAAGGAACATAGGATAGTTTACTTCTCAAACCTGTGGGGAAGGAAGGAAGAACTGGAACTCTTAATTGAATACCAGATAGATAATTTTTATTATATTAAGTTTAAAAGTTTTTGTACAAACAAAACTAATGCAGACAAGATTAGGAGGAAAGCAATAAATTGGGCAATCATCTTTACATTTAAGGGTTCTGATAAAGGCCTCATTTCTAACATATATATAGAAATGACTCATATTTATAAGAATTCAAGCCACTCTCCAATCGATAAATGGTCAAAGGATATGAACAGACAATTTTCAGATGATGAAATTAAAACTATTTGTAGTCACATGAAAAGGTGCTCCAAATCACTATTGATCAGAGAAATGCAAATTAAGACAACTCTGAGGTACCACTACACACCTGTCAGATTGGCTAAAATGACAGGAAAAGATAATGACCAATGTTGGAGGGGATGTGGGAAAACTGGGACACTGATACATTGTTGGTGGAACTGTGAATGAATCCAACCATTCTGGAGAGCAATTTGGAACTATGCTCAAAAAGTTATCAAACTGTGCATACCCTTTGACCCAGCAGTGTTTCTACTGGGCCTATATCCCAAAGAGATCTTAAAGGAGGGAAAGGGACCCACATGTGCAAGAATGTTTGTGGCAGCCCTTTTTGTAGTGGCTAGAAACTGGAAGCTGAATGGATGCCCATCAATTGGAGAATGGCTGAACAAATTATGGCATATGAGTGTCATGGAATATTATTGTTCTGTAAGAAACGACCAGCAGGACAATTTCAAAGAGGACTGGAGAAACCTGCACAAACTGATACTAAGTGAAATGAGCCCAACCAGGAGATCATTATACCCAGCAACAATAATACTATATGATGATCAATTCTGATGGACATGGCTCTCTTCAACAATGAAATGTTTCAAACCAGTTCCAATTGTTCAGTGATGAAGAAAGCCATATATACCCAGAGAGAGGCCTGTGGGATCTGAGTGTTGACCACAACATAGCATTTTCACGCTCTCTTATTGATGTTTGCTTGTATTATGTTTTCCTTCTCAGATTTTGTTAGTTTTTCTTGTAGATCTGATTTCTCTTATACAGCAAGATAACTGTATAAATATATATACACATATTCTATTTGTCAATTATTTTAACATAATTTACATGTATTAGACTTCCTGCCCTCCAGGGGAAGGGGTTGGGGGAAAGAGGGAAAAATTTATAACAGAAAGCTTTGCAAAGGTCAATGTTGAAAAATTACTCGTGCAATATGTTTTGCAAATAAAAAGCTTTAATAAAAAAATACTAAGTTAAAAAAAAATTTACAACATATAGATTCTTCTCCTTTTTTGGTAATCATATTAGGAAAAAGACCAAGTAATGATATTACCTGGTCAAAAGGTATAGTCAAATTTAATAACTTGGAAGGGCATAATTCCATATTGTTCTCCATAAGGTTAGATCACTTCATAATTCCACAATAATGAATGATCTTTATTGGAATTGGAGTTATTGCTGAATATGTCAGTTCTGATCAGTTGCTCTGCTAATCATAGTGTTCTCTGCTACAAATCTGGGCTTCTTCAAGATCACCTGCTAACCATATTATCATTTGTTTGCTGGGTGCATCGATCAAAAAGTCTATCCTTTGTAGGGCAGGCTGGTACTTCTTCAGTCATAATGAATGAACCAACATACCCAGTAAAGAACCAACCAAATAAAAGCAAGGCTATGTATGTATCTCCAGGCTGAGATTAAGTCTTTTCTTTTAACTTTCTATTTCTGGTTCTGAATCTATGTCTATTGTCCTAAACAATTATCTGCCTTAGTGCTAAAAATAGTTTATAACTTCTATTTAGCCCTTCACTGAGAACCTATGCCCCCAAACTTCATTTGAGAGGCTTTAACAAAAAATGACAACACAGAAATTTTGTGAAGGATGATGGAGTAAGGCCCAGATTGATCCCAAAGTTTTCTTCAGATCAGCATACAAATGAATTTTATTCAGACAGAAGCTAAGCTAAGGGAGCATACATTCCTGTATTTATTAATTTTATCTGTCAAATGTCAAGAAAACCCTATTTAAATTTGGTCAAGGGAAAGACCTTCACTGGCACCCCTAATTGCATAACTCTGTTGTCCCATGGAGAAGAAAGAATCTGGTAAGAACCTTACTGTATGTGTCCCTGGTGAGATTCTAATGTAGTTGGCTTGACTAAAAAGTCAAAGAATCAGTCAATAATGATGGTGAGGCATAAGATCAGCAATATCTGGGTTTTTTTCACATTTTAAGATTTTTCCTTTTGGGGTGGGTAATACCTATGGCAGAAGTTTTGGTACTGGAACAAAAAAGATAATCTACCTTATCTCAGCTCCCCAAGTTAGACACTTGGGTTCTTTCATTCCCCATATCCATTCTTCCTTTGAAATGATTTTGGGACACTGGGGCTGTTTTTTTTCCATTCTCACTTCTCCAAGAAGGCTAAGTGGTGCAGTAAAGTATTGGGTAGAGGTGAAGACAGGAAGACCTGAATTCAAACTCTGCCTGTTACGCTTATTAGCTGTAAAATGAAGATAATAGCACTCCCCTCACAGAGCTGTTATGAGATTAAATGAGATAACATATTATAATGCTTTGAAAAACTTGAAGCACTACATAAATGCCAGCTATATCATCATCATCATCACCATCATCATCATCATTCTTTTTTTATTTTATTTTATTTATTAATACTTTTTATTTGCAAAACATATGTATGGGTAATTCTTCAACATTAACCCTTACAAAGCTTTCTGTTACAAATTTTCCCCCCTACTCTCCACCCCTCCCCTAGATGGCAGGATATCCACTACATGATAATTATGTTAGAATACTTAAGAAATCGAATATATGTATAGTTATTGCCACACATCATTTTTTGTGCAGGAGAAATCGTATCTACAAGAAAGAATAATCCGATAAAGGAAATACAATGCAAGCAAACATCAATAGAGAACATGAGAATGTTATGTTGTGGTCCACATTTCACATCCCTCTCTCTGGGTGTATATGGCCTTCTTCACTGAACAATTGGAACTGGTTTGAAGCATTTCATTGTTGAAGAGAGTCATGTCCCTTAGAACTGATCCTCATATAGTATTGTTGTTGCTGTGTATAATGATCTCCTGGTTCTGCTGATTTCACTCAGCATCAGTTCATGCAAGTCTCTCCAGGGCTCTCTGAAATCGTCCTGCTGGTCGTTTCTTACAGAGCAATAATATTCCATAACATTTATATACCATAATTTATTCAGCCACTCTCCAATTGATGGGCATCCCTTCAGTTTCCAGTTTCTAGCCACTACAAAAAGAGCTGCCACAAACATTCTTGCACATGTGGGGCCCTTTCCTTCTTTTACATCATCATCACCATCATCATCATCATCATCATTCTGCTACTCCAGTTTGGATTCCCTACTACCTTATTCCTGTATTATTCCAATATTTTCTTAACTGACAAACTATAATCTTTTATCATATGGAGATCTTAGGTTCTCTTTCTTCTGTATGGAATAAGAAAGACTGTTATGTAATTAAGGGTCCTAGTGAAAAACTTCAATGTCATATCAGAGGCAGTAACAAAAAAAAACATGGAATAAAAGCTGGAAAACAAAAGCATCTCTGAGGTTCTCTATTTTTTGATCAGCAATTGAAACCAAAAATTAGAAGGTTAAGATGATAGAGTCAAAGCAGCACTGAGAACAAAACAAACATTTCAATATTGAACATAAGGTTTACTATGGAGATTTGAGAAGTAAAGAAATCACATGGAAGGGAGAACCTCTAAGAATGATGTTGAAAATGTCTGATACCAAGGAGACCAATGCAACAAAAATATAAGCTGGCTCAAGGAAAAAACAGAAAGTTTGTACTATATTAATGTAGAGAATGTTATAGCACAGTTATAGCAAGAGAGGTGACTAAAACTCTTATCTTCTCTGCAAAATTGGGAAGCAATGAGCCCAGATTAAATCCATAAATGATTGGCTCAAATATCTCACAGTGGGTAACATTTTTTGGCAAAGCATTTTACTAGCTTCCTCTCAGATGTAAGGCTGATCCTCCTCTTTCTTAACAGAAGGCATCACAAATCTATTATTCTCCAAATAGAGGTCAATTACATTTACGTGCTTTATGAATAAGCATTCACAGCTTGTATCACTCAAAAAAAAAATCTATAAACACAAGAGAAAAGATAATGGGCTGAGGAATAGAAAAGATGTTTCCAATATCCCAAAATGTGTAAAGAATAAAATCTTATCTATTAAGTAATTCTTGAACAAGCTGCCCTAAAGTACTACAATATTTATTCGGTTTTTGTTGATTAATGCAAAACCTCTGACTCAGTTCTGTGCTTTTAGTTTATTAATATACTATAACAATGTGTCACAAAAACAAGAATAATGACAATGCTACCATATTTGATGTCCACATGGAAAACTGTTATCTATTTAAAACATTCCACCAACATAATAATGTCAAGGGCAATCAGAAGATGTTTTTTCAGAGAGTTGGCTCTAGCCCATTTTGGCTTCACCTACCCTTAAATCCCTTATCATTTCTCCTAAGTAGAACTAAGTGTGCCTTGAACTTCAACTTTTTAACTTTTGTATATGGATGACTCTGAGTTATAATGGCTTCAATAAAGAAACAAAGCAACCCAACTAAACACTTTGTCCATCTCATGGAATCTCCATGATATCAAAATGCCGTTTGGTCTCAATAAGTAAAAAATATTTAATGTGTACCAAGGAAAGATAGAGACTAAAGGCTCTGAGCTTGAAACCTAAGTTTATATTAACCAGTGGATGAAGGCAACACTTACAAATACCTTGCTTGTAGGCAGTTCAATAAAGATGGTATCATCCAGAAGACATGAACTAAGAAGTTTCTACTAAAGAAATTTTTGTATTCAAATTACCAAGATATGAGAATCTAATCTCTGCAAATATTGAATATATCAACTATTTTATAGCATTGTTGAATTGGAACAAATGTTAAGGTGTTCACATTTTTAACCTGGTTATTGGTTATTTAATAAAATGGGCCTTCTTAAAAAAATAAAACAAAAGAAATGAACAAACCTTGTTGTCCTCCAAACAAGACACACTGAACAGAAAGACATCAAAGAGAAGATTGTAGCCAAATTCTTTAGGAGATATAATGGTATACTGAAATCAAAGCTGAATAGCAAGAATATATTTTTAAAAATCACTTTTGTGCAAGATCAGCATTAATGTATATTTTTTAAATTGTAAACTGGACCATAGCAGATTATGACTAAGATCCAAAAATGGAATCAAAAGGCTTTCAATAGACAACATCTAATGTTGTTGTTTGATCATTTTTCACTTATGTTGAACTCTTCATGACCATATTTAGGATTTTCTTGGCAGAGACACTGGAGTAGCTTGCCTTTTCCTTTTCCAGCTCATTTTCCAGAAGAGGAAAATGAAGCAAACAGGGTTAAGTGACTTGCCCAGAGTCATAAAGCTAGTAAGTGTCTGAGACCAAATTTAAACTTGGGGAAATGAGTCCAGACTCCAGCACTGTGCCACCCAGCTGCCCAAGGAGCATCAAAAAAATCATTAAATCATATGGTTTTGTTTGTGGAAATTAAAGCAAGGTTAAGATGACAATTCAGGAACAGGTCTCTTATCAAAATAACAGAATGTTTTTGCTTAAGGAGCCTTGACTTAGCAACCTACGTAAATTATGCAAAGAAATAGCAAAAAGTGTGTATCACAAGTTGTAAAAAGAAGGAAAGAAAAAGTAGAGAAGAGAAAAAAAGAAGAAAAATTAGCATCTATTAAATATGCAGCAAGACATAATATGATTTCTAGAATTATAAATCATAAGTTCAAGCTCTCTTTCACAGACTTACAGATGACAAATCTCCATACACAAATATAAACTTCAAAATATCCAGGACAATTCCACCCATAAAATATACTGCAAGCTACTATCATCATAGCCAGAATTGTTGTCCATAATTTCTCAGACATAACATTCATCTACAAGAACTTACACATAACATTTTAATTGATGCCACTATAATAAATACCTATAATCTTGAAGATGAACAAAAGGAAGAATTTTTAAAATACAGAGAAAAAAGTAGATTGCAGCAAAATTAAACAGAACAGAATGGAGTATTTAATATCCCTCTTGTCCCATTACTGGTGTACCAAGAATGCTTTCTTTCAGAGACCCTATAGATTTTAAGGACAAATCCTTCTTTTTTATTATTATAATTACAAAATTATCTTGAATATTATGGACAGTTAGATGGCACAGTAGATAAAACACCAGGTATGGAATCAGAAAGACTCATTTTCATGAGTTCTAGTCTAGCCTTACAATCTGTGTGATCCTAGACAAGTCACTTAACTCTGTTTGCCTCAATTTTGTTCTCTATAAAATGAGCTGGAGAAGGAAATAGCAAACATTCCAGTATCTTTGCCAAGAAATCCCCCAAATGGAGAGTCAGATATAAGTGAAAAATTATTCAACAACAAATTATAAATTGTATATTATATTATTGTTTCATAATAATATCTATTATTTTATTCAACTAAAAAAAGCAGACATTTTATCCTCTTGTGCACTTCAAATGGTGGTGGTAGTAGTAATAACTGTTTCCTTGTTTGCACAGTGTTTTAGATGTGTACATATATATACATACATATATATGTGTGTGTGTATATGTATATATATTCATATGTATATATAAATATATTTAAAATTTTATTCACAATGCTGAGATTGTTATAAAGTGCTGTATTATTTACATTTTACAGGTGAAGAAACTGAGACACAGACATTCCCAGAGTCACATAGGTAGTAAGTTTCAGAATTGAGATTTGAGCCCAGAACTACTCTCACTCCAAGTAGGGTACTCTCTCTATTGTATTATACTTCCCTAGTAAAAGAATGTCTTATATTTGAATAGTGTTGTAAGGCTAAGAGACTTCTTCAAGAGACTAAATGACTTGCCCATAATCATACAGTTAATGAATAAGGTGCTTCAAAACCTTAAGTCTGGAACTCTAGGCTGCACTGCTTCCTCACTTCTGTCTCTAAAGATTCCTATCTTTTTTCAAAGCTCAGCTCACTACAATGTACTGCTTCCTTGTTGCGTTAAAGAATTCAACTTCTTGGCAAATCTGCCTTAGAGGAGAAGAACAAAATTTTTCATTGCTGATGTTTGGAGAGTTCTTCTAATTTCTCCCACTGGACCTCTCTATGCCTCCAAGTCTTGCCAAAGATTTAGAATCACCCATCAATTTACAAAGACAACAAAAACAAGAAAAACAAATTGTAGAGGGATGGTGGAACGATTAAGACACTAATGCATGATTAGTGGAATTATGATCTGGGACAATGCAATATTGGGTGACATAAAGATATTTTCTTAGGATTAGGAATGGGATGGTCTCATATACTAGCCTGTAACCACACCTCATCAGTCCACATCTGGGACAGTGGGTTCCCATCTGGACATCACATTTAGGAAGATGAATAATAAGGCATGCAAAATGGTAGAATGCCTTATGAAGACTAATTGATATAAGTAGGGATGTTTAGTAAGAAGAAGAAAATATTGAAGGTGAGGGAGAGGGAAAAGAGCAGAAATGATAGCTGTAATTAACTACTCAGAAGGCTGCCAGATGGAAGAAGGAATTGAAGAATTAGTCTCTTTGGCCCCAGGGCAGAATTGAGAACAACAGATAGAAATCACAAAGAGATAAAATTAGGTTTAAGATAATGGGAAATAATCCTCATAATTGGAGTAGAGTTTCTTAACCTGGATTCCATGGACCACCTCTTCTCCTAGCAAAGGATCCATAAGCAGATTTCAGGGAAGGAAGTCTTTGAACTTGGAAAGGAGAAAAAAATCTTTATTTTCACTAACCTCTAACTGAAATTTAGTATTTCCTTCCATAATAATTTTTTTAAAAAATTATAATATGAAGCCTTTGTCAGATTACCAAAAGTTCTGTGACACAAAAAGGTTAAGAATTCCTTATTTAGAGCTCTCCCAAAATGGAACAGACTACCACAGAGCCAATGGGCCTTCTTGGAGGTCTTTAAGCAAGGGCTGGCTAACCACTTGCTAGAACATGTTATAGTGGGAACTTTTTTTCAGCTGTAGCTGACTAGATAACCACTATTCCCTTCCAACTTTGAAATCCTGTGATTTCCACCCCTATCCTGCCAACTATCATCACGGCCACTCAGATGTGGTACTCCAGAGACTCTAGAAACACACTTTATGCCAGGTACAACATTAGGCTGTTCTGTCTGACAAAGGGAGGGAACTATGGAATTAGCTCAGAAGACATTTGTTTCCCAGTTCACTCAACCAGGTCCTTCCTTGTGAGGTTTGTACAACGCTGTTTAATCTATATGAGCCTAGGGTACTAAGCTGATGAGTTCATTTGAATCCCAGAACAGTCCTGGAGAGATGAGCAGAAGCATTTTCAGCAACTGCACTGCTTCAGCCCAGGAGAATATAAATAGAAAAATCAAGCTCCGCCAGCTTACAACTGCAACTCCTCGGCTACCCTGCAAATTATAAGGGGGAAAGCACAAAGGGCAGAAAAGAGAATGCCTGCCTAGCCTGATGATGATGGCAGAAAGTAGAAAGAGTAGCAAAATGATATGGTTAGCTTTAATCGAGCAAAATAGCTTAAAAGCAAGGAAAGCATTGAACTTAAGAATCCTTCCTTTCCCAGAAAGGCAGCCCCTTCAAAGATTCAACATAAAGAATGATCCAGCTCATCAGCATTCATAAGGAAACAACACTGTGGTTAGCCAAAGTTGAAATTCATGTGCCAGGATCTGCAAAGGACATCAGTTCACTTTCTATGAATAAAGTACTACAGAACCTGAGCAATGAAAAGGATGTTAGAAATCATTTTATCCAACTCATATAATGAGGATCCAAAGTGCTACAGCCCAAATTGAACTTATTTTACCCGTGTGGCATATATATGAATATGGACATGTCCTAGTTTCTCAAGAAGTCTTCCTACTCTGGGAAAAAAAAAACAAACAAAAAACAATTCCCATAATATCTCCATTATCCCTCTTCAAGGGCTAAAAATAGATTTAAAATAAAGCCTGAATTGAAATGTGTTGGTCAGACTGTTCCCACTCTGAGACAACTCTTTTAAGGGAAAATACAACGTAAGAGAGGCAACAAGGTATTTGTCATCTAGAGCAATGTTCAATTCTGTTTCCACAACAAATATTACATACCTACCCTTCACTCCACTCACACAGCTATCACCCTTGTTCAGACCATAATAACCTCTCTATTAGACTACTATAAAGCCTCCTCTTTGGATCAATGGATTCTTTCATCCATTCTCCACAGCTGCCATAACAGTATCCCTAAAAAAACAAGTGGGACAGTGAATAGAGTGCCAGAATTAGAGTCAGAAAGACCTGAGTTCAAATCTAGTCTCAGACAAGTCGTTTAACCCTGTTTGCCTCAGTTTCCTCATCTGTAAAATGGTTTGGAAAAGGAAATGGCAAACCACTCCAGTATCTCTGCCAAGAAAACCTCAAAAGGAATCACAGACTCAGATATAACTGAAAATGGCTAAACAACAACAAAATAAAAATCCTATTACCCATAGGATAATGCCAGTTTTTCATACTGGTATGTGAGTCCTTCCCAATCTGCCTGCAATTTACCTTTGGATTCAGATAAGCTGAGTTTGAATCCTGAATTTGCCACTTACTACATGTATGATTCAAGGCCAGTCATTTTTAACCTCTTTGGGACTTAGTTCAACCATCTATAAAATGGTGAGATTAAATTAAGTAATTCTCGAGGTCTTTTCCAACTCCATATGATCTTGTGTTTCCAATTTGATTACATATTACATGCCTTCACATACTCTACTTCCATCAAATTTTGTTGCCATTTAGTCATTTCATCCTATTTGGAGTTTTCTTTTCTTTTTTTAAGTTTTTATTAAAGCTTTTTATTCAAAAAACATATGCGTGGGTAATTTTTCAACATTGACCCTTGCAAAACTTTCTGTTCCAAATTTTCCTCTCCTTCCCCCCATCTCCTCCTCTAGATGGCAGGAAGTAATCCAATGCATGTTAAATATGTTAAAATATATGTTAAATCCAATAGATGTATATATATATATATATATACAGTTATCTTGCTGCACAAGAAAAATCAGATCAAGAAGGAAGAAAAAAAAACCTGAGAAAGAAAACAAAATGCAAGCAAAGAACAACAGAAAGAATGAAAATGCTAATTTGTGATCCACACTCAGATCCCACAGGCCTATCTTTGGGTGTAGATGGCTTTCTTCATCACTGAACAACTGGAACTAGTTCCATCAATCATCTCATTGTTGGAAAGAGTCAAGTTCATCAGATTTGATCATCCTATTATATTGATGTTGCCATGTACAATGATCTCCTGGTTCTGCTCATTTCACTCAGCATCAGTCCATGCAAGTCTCTCCAGGCCTCTCTGAAATCATCCTGCTGGTCGTTTCTTACAGAACAATAATATTCCATGACATTCATATACCATAATTTATTCAGCCATTCTCCAATTGATGGGCATCCATTCAGTTTCCAATTTCTTGCCACTATAAAAAAGGGCTGCCACAAACACTGTTGCACATGTGGGTCCCTTTCCCTCCTTTAAGATGTTGTAATATAGGCCCAGCAGAAACACTGATGGGTCAAACATGCATAGTTTGATAACTTTTTGAGCATAATTCCAAATTCCATTTTATAATTGTTTATAGCTTGCATTTCTTCATTGGAGAACTGCCTATTCACATCTTTTGACAACTTATATACTGGGAAATGGTTCATCCTTACATTGTTGTAGACACAGTTTCTATATGTTGGGTTTTTGGCCTATATCATAGAAATTTATTTTGAGAATTTTTCCTCAGGTAATTGTTTCTCTTTGATTTCTAACTTCACTCATTGTAATCAGTTTTTTTAAGTTTTCTGCAAGATAAATGTCCACTTTATCTTTTATGATAACTACTGTCCTTTATTTAGATAAGAATTCTACTCCTAATCAGAGTTTAAAATATCTCCTTCTCTTCTTGAATTTTCTATAATATGATCTTTTATATTTAGATCATATATCCATTTGGATATTGTGGTAGATAGTGGAAAATGTTGAAACTCAATTTCTGGCAGGTTACTTACCAATTTTCCTAGTAATTTTTATAAACTAGGAAGTCCTTATATCAGTAAGAAATTGGTACTCTTGGGTTTATTGATCTCTATGCTATTATATTCCATTTGCTTCTGGGCCTTATTAACCTTATCTGTCCCAATGATCAACTTTTCTATTTTTTAATCAATACCAAATAGTTTTAGTGATTCCTGCTTTCAAGGATAATTTAAGATCTGGTGCTTTAGGGTTACTTAAAAAAAACTATTTCTCAAAATTAACTTTGTTATAATTTTGTCTGCTTCTATAAAATAATCATTTGGAAGCTTGATTTATATAGCATTAAGCTTGCAAATTAATTTATATAGTGTCATTTTTATTATATTACCACAGCTCAGCCATGATGAGCATTTGGGTATATAACTCATAATTATTTCTCCAATTATTTCAGTCTTCCTTAATTTTTATAAAAGAATTTTATAGTATATGTATACATGTATGCACATATGTGTGTGTGTTCACACATATATCTATGTCCTAAATGTATCATGTTAGGTACATTCTCAGAAACTTTATATTCTATAGTGATTTTGAATAATATTTTTTCTAGCTCTTCCTGGCAACTTTTATTAGTGACAAAGAAAAAGGCTAATCATTTTTGTGTGGTTATTTTAAAACCTGATAACTTTATGGAATTTATCATTTCAAATGATTTTTGAATTGAATCTTGATGATTCTCTTAAGTAAATTATATCATTGCAAAAGATCAATTTATTTCTTTGCCTCTGCTTATTGCTTCATTCTTTTTTTTTTACTATTTTTATTACTATGCTTAGCATTCCTAAACTATATAAATAATAGTGTTTATAATGGAGATACTTGCTTTACCTCTGGCATTACTGGAAAGGCCTCTAGTGTACTTTTATTATAGATAGTACTAACTCTTAGTTGATACTATTTACTATTTTTAAAAAATGTCTATTTATTCCCATCCTTCCAGAGAAAAATAAAATCAAGAATATCAAGGAAATCAATAGAGACTGGGGGAAGGAAGGAAGACAGCATAATAGTATCACATGTTAAACTATATTACAAAGCAGTCATCTTCAGAACATTTTAGTACTGGATAAGAAATAGAGTGGTTAATTAATGGAACAGGTTAGGTTCACAATATGCAAAAATAAATGACCACAGTAATCTAGTGTTTGATAAATCAAAAATTCCAAACTTTGGGAGCAAGAACTCATTTGACAAAATTTGACATTTGACAAAAACTGCTGCGAATGGTGGCAAGTAGTCTGGCACAGATCAGCATCTCACAATGTACACCAAGATAAACTAAGAATGGGTACATGATTTAAATACAAGGATAATACCATAAGCAAAGTAGAAGACCATAGAAAAAATTATCTGTCAGATCTGTAGATGAAGGAAGAGTTCATAATCAAAGAAGAGATAAAGAGATTCATGAGAGGTAAAATGAATAAATTTGACTACACAAAATTAAAGAGATATTATGCAAACAAAAACAAATGCAGCCAAAATTAGAAGGCAAGTAGGAAAACTAGGTAAAAAAAAATAAGTATGAAGTTTTTCTGATAAAGGTGTCATTTCTCAAATATACATGGAAAACTGAGACAAACTTATAAAAGTAAGGCACATTCCTCAATTTATAAATGGTCCAAAGATATGAACAATCTTCAGAAATCAAAACTATTAATAATCATATGAAAAAATAGTTTAAATTAAAATAATTAAAGAAATGCAAATTAAAACAACTCTAAGATATCAGTTCACATGCATTAGATTGGTTAAAATGTCAAAAAAGGAAAATGACAAATGTTGGAAGGGATGTGGAAAAATGGGAACATTAATGCTCTGCTGATAGAGCTAAAAACTAATCTAATTCTGGAAAGCAATTTGGAACTATGGCCAAAGGGCTATAAAACTATGCATTTTTTTACTCTTTGATTCAGCAATGTTTATTAGATCTATAACCCAAAAAGCTCAAAGAAAAAAAGAAAAATACTCATATGTAAAAAATATTTATGGCAGACAAAGTGGTTTGTTTTTTTGTTTGTTTGTTTGTTTGTTTTTTTGCTTTTTGCTGAGGCAATTGGGGTTAAGTGACTTGCCCAGAGTCACACAGCTAGGAAGTGTCTGAGACCAGATTTGAACTCAGGTCCTCCTGACTTCAGGGCTGGTGCTCTAACCACTGCACCACCTAGCTGCCCCAAAATGGTCTTTTTTATGGTGACAAAGAGCTGGAGACTAAGGGAATGTCCATCAACTGGTAAATGGCCAAACAAGTTATGTTCATAAAAGTAATGAAATGCTATTGTGTTATAAGAAATGATGATAGGGATGATCTGAGGAAACCCAGGAAGATTTATATGACTTCATAAAAAGTGAAATAAACAGAATCATGAGAACAATCTACACAGTAACAGTAATAATGCAAAGAAAATCAACTGCAAAAGATTTGGTAATTTTGATCAATACAGTAAACCATCATAATTACAAAGTATTCATGATGCAAAATGCTATCTACTTCCAAAAAAAGAAATGACAGTCTTAAGGCACATATTGTACCATACTTTTATTTTCTTTGTTTTTTTCTGGATCATAACTAATGCAAAAATATGTTTTGCATGACTTCATATATATATGTATATATGTATACATATATATAATGAGCATCTAATTTCTTTTCTTCTTGATGGGTGGGTGTGAAGGGGGGGTAAAGGGAGCAAAGAGCTTGGAAATGAAAATGAAAAAAAAATTTAATATGGGAAAGATCATTTAAGAATTATTGGAATACCTGAAAGCCATGATCAAAAATAGAGCCTGGATAGAATCTCACTTTCTTTTTTTTCTCAATATTTTTAATTTTCCTAAATACATGTAAAGATAGTTTTCAACACACATTCTTCTTCTCTTCCCTCTCCCTGAAACAGCAAGCAATCTGATAAAGGTTAAATTTGCGCAATCATTTTAAACATATTTCCATATTTGTCATGTTATGCAAGAAAAATCAGACTAAAAGGAAAAAAAACCATGAGAAAGAAAAAAACAGACAAAAAGCTAAAAATATTAGTCTTTGATGCACATTCAGTCTCCATAGTTCTCTCTCTGGATGCAATTGGCATTTTCTATACTAAATCTACTGGAATTGCCTTGTATCACTGCATTGCTGAGAAGAGCCAAGTCCATCACAGTCGATCATCGCATTTATTTTATTGTTGCTTTGTACAATGTTCTCTTGGTTTTGCTCACTTCACTCAGCATCAGTTCATATAATCTTTCCAGGCTTTTCTGAAATCAGCCTGCTCATCATTCTTACAGAACAATAATATTCCATTATATTCGTATACCATAACTTATTCAACCATTCCTTCACTGTTGTACATCCACTCAATTTCCAGTTTCTTGCCACTACAAAAAGAGCTGCTAGAAATATTTCTGCACATATGACTCCTTTTTTCCTTTTTTATTATCCCTTTGGGATATTGTCTTTTGGGATACTGTGGATCAAAAGGTATGCAGACTTTTGTAGCACTTTGGGCATAGTTTCAAATTGCTTTCTGAATGATTGGATCATTTCCCAACTCAATCAACAATGTATTAGTGTCCTAGTTTTCCCACATTACCTCCAATATTTATCATTATCTTTTCCTGTCATCTTTAGACAATTTGAAAAGGTGTGAAATGGTTACCCAGAATTGTCTTAATTTGCATTTCTCTAATCAAAAATGATTTGGAGCATTTTTTCATATGACTAGAAATGGCTTTAATTTCTTCATTTGAAAATTTTCTATTAATATTCTTTGACCATTTATCAATTGAGGAATGACATATTCTTATAAATCTGAGTCATCTATATAGCTTCTTAAACTATGGATCAGGATTCCATATGGGGTCATGAATCTGTATGTGGAGGTCATGAAAAATTTGGGTATGGTAAAAAATATTAAATATTCTAAAAAGATTTAATTCTTTATGTAAAAACACAAGTATACCCATCTCATTGGAATGCAAATTTGCTTTCATCTTTAATAAATAATAAAATCATATATATATATGTGTATATACCAAAGAATTGTTTTAAAATAAATTTATTTATGAGTTATTATCAATAAATGTTTGATTTGTATACCTACTTTATATACCTATATATCTGGTATCATGTAAAAAATTGTTTGGGCAAAAAGGGTCCAGGAATGGAAAAAGTTTAAGAAGTCCTGTTCTAAATCACTGATGATTAGAGAAATGAAAATTAAAATAACTCTGAAATATATCTCACATCTATCAGATTGGCTAATATGATAGAAAAAGAAAATGAGAAATATTGGTGGAGACATGTGAAAACTAGGGTGCTAATGCATTGTTGGTGGAATTGTAAACCAACCCAATCATTCTGGAGAGCAATTTGAAACTATACCCAAAGGGCAACTAAACTGTGCATACCCTTTGAACAAACAATGCCACTACTAGGTATCCCAAAAAGATCATAAAAGGGGGGAATGGATTCACAGGTTCAAAAATATTTATAGCTCCTCTTTTTGTGGTGGCAAAAAATTGGAATTTGAGGGGATGCCCATCAATTAAGAATGTCTGAATAAGTTCTGATATATGAATGTAATGGAATTCTATTGTGCTTTAAAAAAAATGATGAGCAGACTGATTTCAGAAAATCCTGGGAAGACTTGCATGAACTGATGTTGAATGAAGTGAGCAGAAAGAGGAAAACAAATGAAAGGCAAAGAGAGAGAGAGAGGGAGAAAAATTTGGAATTCAAAATATTTCAAAAATGAATGTTAAAAATTCTCTTTACATGTAATTGGAAAAAATAAAATACTATTAAGTAAAAAAATTAAAATAACCAGAAGTTATTGCCAACTTAAATATGGCTCATCTTATTGCTTGGGTAAGAGGGGAAAAAATCAAACTAATGATGAATTAAGCTACCCAAAACTTAAGAGACAGTAACATATACAAGGTACAGAATAAGATGTATTTTTGAATAGCGCTGTTGTAGAAATTTGTTTTGGTCAACTATACATATTTGTTACAAGGGTTTTTCTTTATCTTCTCTTTCAATGGGGAGAAATAGAGGAGCTGGTAGAGAAAGAAAATGCATTTTTATTCATGAAAATAAAATTTAATTTAAAAAAGGAAATGGATCCAAGAAGTACAAGGAAAAAATGTAGTTTCATTTAATTCTCAGCAACAATGCTTACTGTCATTTCTAGACACCATCACCTATTTATCCATAACCTATTGAAGCTGAAGAACAAGGGAAAAATTGGTAGAAGAATTGATTACTACAAGAACAGCATGTGCATGATGACAGGATTAGGGGCAAAGCAATGGCCATAAAGACTACGTACAGCAACATGAGATCTTATAAAAAATGGGAAATAATAAAAGATTGGGTCTTTACTTATATTCACCACCAAAAACCATTGTCTAACTACAATCATATACTCACCTCATAGTTGTATTGTACTTCTCAGATGAGGACCTTATATAAAATTGAAAAGAAAAAAATAAATAAAATTGAAATTTTGCTTGTTTTTTGTTTTGTTTTGTTTTTATGTTTCAGCTTTGCCTTGGTCTCCTATATTGCTCATTCTATTGTAGAGAAGATTGTAGAGAAGTAAGGTTGGTTATTACCCAGAACACTATTCTCTCACACATCAATTTTTCCCCTAATACTTTCCCAGGGAAGCACAGTATAGAGGTCTGTAATTTAGAATTCTTTTTCCATCTTCTTTTTAAAGACATAAGTATTAAGCCAGCTCTCCAATCTTTAGTTATCTCTTTGGGCATATATATACATATATATATATATATATGCACTTAGAAAAAGGCATATTTTTGTGGTAAAATCTAAGAAGATTTTCATATTTAAAAATCTTTGGGGTTTTAATCACAAAATATACCCAAGTATGGAACAGTGATGGCATTGTATAGCCAAGTCAGTAATACATGCATTCTGGCAACACCTCTGTAGTTTTTATCTATTTTCTTGGCTATTCATGTGCCAGGGATCATTGGACCTTGGAGATCAAAAGATGTGGATCTCTGACATTGTAAGCCATTGGGGCCTGAACATTTGAAAACATCTAACCTACTAATATCATTTCCACACTTTATTCCTATTCAGCTTGATTTTCTAAGCTATCTATGAATTATCCTGTTTCTTCTTCATTTTTTTTTTTTTGGCTGAGGCAATTGAGGTTAAGTGACTTGCCCAGGGTCACACAGCTAGGGAATGTTAAGTGTCTGAGACTAGATTTGAACTCAGGTCCTCCTGACTTCAGGGCTGGTGCTCTATCCACTGCACCACCTAGCTGCCCCTCTTCTTCATTTTTTTAGGTTGAGATAAAAAGACTTAGCTATCTGAACTAACAATTAAAAATTAAACAAAACAAAACAAAAAACTAACAAAAAAAACCAACAAAAACTCTGGAACCCAAGGGCTAAGAGTCCCTATCTCAAGTGTTAAAAAAATAAAATCAGGATAATAATAGCATCTTCTTCCTGGTTGTTGTGAGGCTGCCATGAATTAATATTTGTTAAGATGCTTTGTATACCTTAAAGTATTATAGAAATGTACAATAATATTAATAAGGTAATATTTTATTGTTTGTAGTAGTAAAATTCTCCCTTTCCATTAAAGGACACCTCTGTTCTGGGCCCATGGACATGCAAACAGGGTTCAATCCTGGGGGAGGTAGGCCTCTCATGACGGGGCTAAGCTCCTTTTCTCACAATCTTATGAATATTATACCTCCATTTCTCAATGTCCTGGGAAAACTTATTTGAAGCTTAAGTTTCTAGTGTCTTCCCAAGGTGGAGAAAAGAAAGGTATTCGATGCATGATGTGAATTGGGTTTGAGAAAAGTATTTATTTAACACTTACAAAAGAAATGTTTATCATAAATGGTTCTCAAAACATGGATAGAAAAATCAACAACTTAATAAAAACACTGTTTTGGTGGAAGCAATATCCTAAGCATCCCTATTCCCTTCCTAATAAAAAAAATTAGGTTAGTTTTTCTGTTAAAGGAATTGAAATTGGCTCAGGAGACCGAGACTCAGTCCATTAATAAAACCTTCTTATTACCTGAATACAAAACATCAAGGATACAAGGGACTCCTCCCTGAAACCCCCCTGAAGCATCATCCCATTGATCAGCAGCATGAACAACACTGGCAAGTAGTTCTCAGCTGAATCTAAGTCTAATCCTGGATGAACATCTCTTCACTTCTCTCAATATCCTGCTATGACTAAGTAAATCTCTTCTTGTTAAATGTTGGGTGAATTACAAATGTCTCATTTCATTCTAATTTCAGACTTAAATTATCAGGAGATTGCTCTGAGTCAAACCCAACCAATTACACACATAATAACTACCATTATGCTCTATCTAGAGATTGAGACTTAAATCATCAAAACAAAGCATTTCCTGGAACTGTGGATAAGGCATTTATATTTCTACGTTTTCTGGCAAGCCAGAGTAGGTATTGGGATCTAGAGGAGCTGACAGAGACTCATAAAATGGAGCCAACACTGTGTAAGGACCCGAGTTTTCAGATTTCTCAAATTTACAAGATGTCTTCCAACCCTGGACAATCAATAAGATCAATGTTTGATCAGGATTAGGCAAAGAAACACATGGCAAAAGAGGTGGCCAGAATTCTAATCTGGAGCTCAATTAGATGAGCTCTAGGTTGAGCTGAGACATGGGAGCAGTTGACCTGCTGTTGGGATAGAAAATGGTCTTCCCATAACCATTAAGCTCCAGAATTACTTGATGACTCTGGAGAGTTGAAGTAAAAGAGAGCCAGGGATGGAATCACTTCTTTTTTTAAAGATCGACTGAAACAATGATACCTCCCAGCAAATAAAAGGATGCTTCATCAGCCACCAACCTCTCTGGAGCTGAATCACATATAGCTGGCCAGAATCAGCTGGGGGTAATGGGCCCTTAAAAATAGGGACCATGTGGTCTACTGGAAGTAGTAAGGAAATTCTGAGTATTCTCTGTGCAATTCCTACTTACCCTGGCATTGTGGACTTTTTTTTTTTTAGTCTTCCCTTCCCCCATGATTTTATTGCAATTTTTAAATTCATTCAAGAAACATATATTAAACAACATTAAGGGAGATTTTAAGAAACCAAAAGAAGGAATATTTCTCCAATGCCTTAGTTTTGAAGGAAGAACATAGGAAAGAATAAACTCCATCAAATACTTTTAAATGCAATTTGTTTTTCTGTAATAAATTGTCAACCTCCAATCCAATCAAGCTGCCCTAATTGTCTCATCTTTCTCTTTAAACAGGCAGTTACATTATGCAACACTAAACCTGGAGGAAGGAAAACCTGAGTTCAAATCCTATCTCATAAACTTTACTAGCCATATAAACCTTGGAAAGGCACTGAGCTTCTGCCTGCCTCAATTTTCTCATCTGTAAAAAATGAGGATAATAATAATATCTACTTCCCATGGTTGTTTGAGGTTGCCAAGAAATAAAATTTATAAAATGCTTTGTATGCCTTAAAACATTATATAAATGCTAGCTATTATCATCATTGTACAATCATTATTAATAAAATAACATTTCATTATAATAATAAAATATTTTGATTTTCCATGCAAAGACAAGGGAAAGGTGTGTGCAGAATGAAGATGCGGGGAACAGGTATCAAAGAAAAAGGTCAGCAAATTTATACATTTGATTAGGAAACAATGTAGAAACTTTCATAATTAATATAGAATGTAATAATCAGAATTATTAGATGGGGGAAGAAAAAAGGTGTCTATCAGTTAGGGACAGAATAGTCTGATATTCATAGTATCTAAAGAGGGGCTCTGAAAAGTGGGGGCATTATAAATCTATGTGGCTCTATCTATTTTAGCCAACTACCTGAGTAAATACATGAGAGATGAGTCAGACAAGTTAGGATTCAACATACCTCTTTCCCTTAGTGAAACATTTGTTTCTGTCTTTCAAAATTCCTCGAACTCTTCCTGTCTTACGAGGTTAGTGATATATCCAAACAACTTGTTTTAATTCAGTTCCTGTCAGCCAGATTGTTATTTAAGGTAATGTGCTGGAAAGGGAAATTCAGCTCATTTTTTTCCTCTGAATTCAGCTGTGGTATTATTCATGCCTCAATTTTTATTTATTTATTTTACCCAACAATTTCAGTAACATGAAAGAATTTAAGACTTTAGAAAAATATATTCGTATTCTGGACAATTATTATAAACAGATAGATATCTGGTTATGCCCGTTTTCAAACATAAATAAAGCTCCAACAGTCCTACATTTTCTGCCAAATGCTAATACTTGGAAATTTTTGTTTTTAAACTTTAAAGTATTCCACATTCAGAAAATACCAAGGCTAGGTTTCTACTACAAGAACTTATTAAACCTTAACAACTCAAGAGCTCCTCCTAGTGATGTAAAATATAAATATTGAAACTAATGCCTTTAATTTAGGGATGTTTTGCCACCAAAGGTCATGGGTAGCATAGAACATATCACTGGATCACAGAAAATATATATGTTTTATATCTTGGATCTTGGACACTATCTAGTCCAAATTCCTAATCTTGCAGATGAGGAATCTGAGGACCAAAGAAGTGATGAAGTGACTTTTCCAGTATCATAGCAAGAGATAAATTAGAATGAAAATCAATTTGATAAATAAAGGTATATACATAACTCACAAAACACTGATATGTGTTCATTCAAAGTAATTCTCTCAATGTCCAGTCCCATTTTGTCAAATCAAAATTCAAGGGAGAATTTTTCTCATCTCTAAATTGAGCTACCCAAGTTTTATAATGCTTTCCAACCACCTAATAACCCAAGAATAAGTGGATTTCTTTTGTCTAATTACCAATTCCATTCCACTAATTATGTCATTGCATTTCTTAAGCACCACTTTCCCTTTCTGATTGTCACAATATTAGTCTTTCTGTAACTAACTAGTTTTTTCATCATCATCATCAATATCTTACCAGTAAGGTCAATTACACTAAATGAGTTATCAAAAAATGTAGTATCTGCTTTAATCATCTATGAATACATTCTCCTGCATTTTCTGTTAGAAAATATAAAAATATGACAAGAACCAAAGAAACTAAAGTAGAACTATCAAGAAATAACCATAAGGGCAGATGTCAAACACCATCTTGGCATAAAGGGTTTGAAAAAGTTAGTGGAGATTTCACCAATATCTCACTGGTCCACTCAGGAGGAAACTTAAGCATTATGTTATTGTCCAATCAAAAGTTACAGTAAATAAATATGCAGAATAAAATCCAGAAACCAAGAGAACAGAAAAGATTCTAGATTTTCTTAATCAGCATCTAAAAGCAGAAGTCAACATATTAAGCAAAGCAGAAGATAAATTGGCAGAGATTAAAACAAGTAGGTTGATATCCATCAAAATATTAATTATAGAAGCTGGAGAAGGAAACAATTCAGACACGAGAAAGAACTCCTGAAGAAGTATATGGAGGAAAACTGGAAAAAGATAGAGGGAAGGGAAAAGATTTATAAATATTGGCTCAAATCTGACACAAAAAATACTAGCAAAGAACTTTACAAACTTCTTCTGAGACTCAAAGCTATTTCCACCTTTATAATACATGAATCACATAACTATTACCAAAAGAAGAGCATACAAGTGACCTCTCCATACAGAAGCCAATTATATGTCTGTGTGTTTTATACAACATATTTATAGACTATCACTTTTTAAAAACACACACAGAGAAACACAAGAAAACAATATAATGACCAAGGGGCAACAACAACAAAAAGTCTTCCTAAAAGTCCCACAGAAACAAAAAGCAACTTATTATTGACTAATTCCTAAAATCAAAAGTGTCACAACATTTATTCTCCCTTTATTTGTTTTTGCAAAGCTTCTGACAGTTCAATGCTGATGGCTTATTAATGTGGTGAAGATATTAAATGTAAACAAAAACTTAATGAGAATGCTAGAATATTTAATGTCCACAGAGAGGATTATTCCCTATTTAAATCATACCAATTTCCAGTCAGAATTTTCACAGGACCCTTATGCTAGTACTAGGTGCAGGACTGATTACTGTTTGGCAATTCCACTGCCCATTTCCCAGTGCTGAGTGGCAATTCCAGGAGGGAGGGGAACACTAGTGCTTGTGATTGCAAAGGTAGAGGCTCCCTACTTGGGTAAGGACAAGAGTATAGACCAGGAGCACAATGACCACACATCTCCCCAGATCACACCACTTTGTAAGCACCAAAAACTCAGAGACTCCCACAACTAGCTGTGAAAATAAGGCAAAAAAGCTTGAAGTTTGGGACAGTGCTTCTCATTCTCACCTCAGGTGAGTGGAGCCCAATCCCAGCATAAAGTTCGAGTCAAGAAGTAATCTAGAAAAACAAAGAAATGGGGGCAGCTAGTTGGTGCAGTGAATAAAGCACCAGCCCTGAAATCAGGAAGACTTGAGTTCAAATCTGGTCTCAGACACTTAATATGTCCTAGCTGTGTGACCTTGGGCAAATCACTTAACCCCAATTGCCTCAGCAAAAAAAAAGAAAGAAAGAAAGAAAAGAAAAATGAAAAACAAAGAAATGATATTAAAAAAACTTGACCTTCAAAAATTACTATAATGACAAGGAAACTCAAGATACAAACTCAGAAGAAGACAACAATGTGAAAACAGCTAGAAGCAAAGCATATTTTTAAAAAGCCCTGCAAATTGCATGCAAGCCCAATAAGAATTCCTGAAAGATATAAAGAAAGAGATTTTTTTCAAAAGAGGCAAAAATTGTTATTAAAATCAGATAAGAATGGAGGAGAAAATGGAAAAGGAATAAGAGGAATGCAAGAAAAAATTTAAAAGAGATTAATAGCTTGGGAAGAGACAAAAAAATTAAGAAAAGAATACTTTAAAATAGAATTGGTAAAATGGAAAGAAAGGTACAAAACCTCAAAAAAAGACAGTAATTGTTTAAAAATTAGGATTGGGCAAGTAGAAGTTAATGACTTCATGAGATATCAAGAAACAATAAAACAAAGTCAAAAGAATGAAAAAATACAAGAAAATGTGAAATGTCTTAGTGGAAAAGGAACTGACCTGGAAAATAGAGCAAGAAGAGATCATTTTACAATTTTTGTACTGCCTGAAAGCCATGATTTAAAAAAAAAAGAGCCTATATATCATATTTTACATTATAAAGGAAACTGCCCTGATATCTTAGAAGCAGAGGGCAAAATAGAAATTGGAAAAAAATGCATAGATCACTTCCTGAAAGAAATCCAAAAAGAAAATTCTCAGGAAAATTATAGCCCAATTCCAGAAATTCCAGGTCAAAGAGAAAACACTTGAAGTAGCTTGAAAGAAACCATCTAAATACTGTGAAGCTATAGCAGAGACCACAAAATACTTAGCAATTACAATGTTAAAGGAGAAGATGGCTGGGAATATGATATTCTGGAAGACAAAAAAGCTAGGATTACAACCAAGAATCACCTACCCAGCAAAATTAATTATAATCATTACGGAAAAACAAAAAAAAGTCATTTAATAAAATACAGGACTATCAACAAGCATTCCTGATGAAGAGTCCAGAGCCAAATAGAAATTTTGACATCCAAACACGATTCAAGAGAAGCATAAAAAGGTAAACATAAAAAGGTAAACAGAGAAATAATAAGGAACACAATAGATTTCTATATTGGAAGAGAATACCTGTAATTCCTAAGAACTTTATCATTATTAGGACAGTTAGAAGGAAGGAATATAACAGAGGACATGGATTTGAGTTTATTACATGGGATGGTTTTTTTTTTTAAATGAAGGGGAGAAAAAAGAGAAATACCTTGGGAGAAGGGAGAAGAGGAATAATGGTGAAAATCATCCTCACATAAAAGAGGTGCACAAGGAACAGTTTTCACAGTAGAAGGGGAAATGAGGAAGTGAGTGAGCAATGCTTGAATCTCATTTTCATCAGAACTGGTTCAGAAGGAAAATATACATCTATATTTATATAAATACACATCCAATTGGGTATAGAAATCTCTCTTACCCGGTAGTGAAGTAAGGGGTAAAGAGGATATGAGAAAGAAGGGTGGTTAATAAGGGGGAAGGTAGATTAAGGGAAGCAGTGAGGAGAAGCAAGATGAACTTTTGGGAAGAGACAGGATAAAAAGGAGAGAAGGAGAAACAAGAAAATAGAATAGAGGGAAATACAGAGTTGGTCATCAGAACTGAAAATATGAATAGGATGAGCTCACCCATAAAACAGAAGAGGACAGCAGAATGGATTAGAAATCAAACTCCCAGCAGTATGTTGTTTACAGGAAATACATTTGAAACAGAAAGACAACCACAAAGTTTAAAAAAAAAAAAAAAAAAGGAACTAGAGCAGAATCTATTATGCTTCAGCTGAAGTAAAAGGCAAAGGTAGCAATCATGATCTCAGACAAAACAAAAGCAAAAATAGACCTAATTAAAATAGATAACCTGGGAAACTACATTTTACTAAAAGCTACCACAGACAATGAAGTAATATCAATAGTAAACCTATATGCACCAAATTCTTAACCAAAAACAAATAAATAAAGAAATTAGATATGGGAGAAAATAAACTATACTAGTGGGGAACCTCAATTTTACTCCCTTTCAGAACAAGATGAATCTTATCATAAAATAAATAATGAAGAAGTTAAGGAGATTAAAAGAAATTTAGATTTAGAAATGTTATATATGATAAAATTCTGGATAAAACAATGAGAATATGAAGGAATATACCTTTTTATCAACTGTACACAACACCTTCACAAAAACTAACCATATATTAGGACATAAAACCTCTCAAGCAAATCTAGAAGAGCAGAAATATTACATGTACCTTTTCTGATCATAATGCAATGAAAATTAATTCAACAAGCTTAGGAAGCATAGATCAAAAATTAATTGCAAAGTAAAATAATCTACTCCTAAGGAAAGAATAAATCAAAGAATAAAACATAGAAACAACAAAAAATATTCATTAAAGAGAATGACAACAATGAGACAAGTTACCAGAATTTGTGGAATGCAGCCAAAGCAATACTTAAAGGAACATTTATATCTCTAAAGGCTTATGTCAATAGCTCAATAAATTGGGCATGCAACAACAACACAAAAACCTAGAAAAGAACAAATTAAAATCCCCCAATTAAACAACAAAATAGAAATCTTGAAAAATTGAAGAAGAGATTAATAAAATCAAAATTTAAAAAAAAGTCATTGAACTAGAATTCATGCTGGTTCAGTATTAGAAAAACTATATCAATAATGATATAGATGATATCAATAATAAAAGCAACAAAAATCGAATATTATGTCAATAGATGGAGAAAAAACTTTTGAGAAAATACAGTACAATTCCTATTAAAACAACACACAAAAGAGGAATCAAGAGAGACTTTCTTAAAATAAGCAGTAAGTAAGCATTATAAGATAATGCTTATTTGCATAATGCTTATCTGCAACGGGGATAAACTAAAACTCTTCCAAGTAAGATCAGGAATGAAGCTAAGATCTCCATTATCATCACCTTTATTCAATATTGCATTAAAAATGCTAGCAATAGGGGCAGCTAAATGGTGCAGTGGATAGAGCACCAGTCCTGGAGTCAGGAGGACCTGACTTCAAAATCTACCCTCAAACACTTAATACTTTCTAGCTGTGTCACCTTGGACAAGTCACTTAACCCCAATTGCCTAAAAAAAAAAAATGCTAGTGATTGGAAAAAGACAAGAAGAAGAAATTGAAGGGATTAGAATAGATAACAAGGAAACAAAATTATCACTCTTTACAGATGATATAATGATACACTTAGAAAATCTTAGAGAATCAATGAAAAAAACTAGTTGAAATTATTAACAACTTTAGCAAAATTGAAGGATCTAAAATAAACCCACATAAGTCATCAGTATTTCTAAATGTTACCAACAGGAAGAGACAGAAATAGAAATTCCATTTTAAATACCTGCAGACAGTATAAAGTTCTTGGAAACATGTTTTTAATATGATTGAACATATATATCAGATTGCTATCTTGGGAGGATAAAGGGAAGGAGAAAAATGGAAATAAAAATCTTATAAAAGTAAATGTCAAAAACTAATATACATATTATATATGTGTATATATATGCATATATATTGCTGAGGCAATTGGGGTTAAGTGACTTGCCTAGGGTCACACAGCTAGGAAGTGTAAAGTGTCTTAGGTCAAATTTGAACTCAGGTCCTCCTGACTTCAGGGCTGGTGCTCTATTCACTGCTCCACCAAGCTGCCTCTAATAAATAATTTTTTTCTTTTTTTTTTTATTAAAGCTTTTTATTTGTATAACATATGTATGGGTAGTTCCCCAGCATTGATCTTTACAAAGCTTTCCATTACAAATTTTACCCCCAGTCCCCTCCCCTCCCCTACATGGCAGGAAGTCCACTACATGTTAATAATGTTGAAATACTTGAGAAGTTATGCAAGAAAAATCCTATCTACAAGAAAAAAAAGAACCAGAGAAAGGCAACACAATGCAAGCAAATGTCAATAGAGATCATGAAAATGTTACGTTGTGGTCCATATTTCATATCCCTCTCTCTGGGTGTATATGGTTTTCTTCAGTGAACAACTGGAACTGGTTTGAGACAATTCTTTGTTGCAGAGAGCCATGTCCATCAGATTTGATCATCACGTAATATTGTTGTTGCTGTGTATGATGATCTCCTGGTTCTGCTCATTTCACTCAGCATCAGTTCATGCAAGTCCCTCCAGGCCTCTCTGAAATCGTCCTGCTGGTCGTTTTTTACAGAGCAATAATATTCCATAACACTCATACCATAATTTATTCAGCCACTCTCCAATTGATGGGCATCCCTTCAGTTTCCAGTTTCTAGCCACTACAAAAAGGGCTGTCACAAACATTCTTGCACATGTGGGGCCCTTTCCCTCCTCTAAGATCTCTTTGGGATATAGGCCCAGTAGAAACACTGCTGGGTCAAAGGGTATGCACAGTTTGATAACTTTTTGAGCATAGCTCCAAATTGCTCTCCAGAATGGTTGGATCCGTTCACAGTTCCACCAACAATGTATTAGTGTCCCAGTTTTCCCACATCCCCTCCAACATTCATCGTTATCTTT
>JAJPUD010007473.1:20475-57657 GCA_023553655.1 Myrmecobius fasciatus | reverse complement strand
CTTATATTGCATGTGATTTTTATTGCATCATGATCTGAAAAGGATGCATTTACTATTTCTGCCTTTCTGCATTTGATTTTGAGGTTTTTATGCCCTAACACATGGTCAGTTTTTGTATAGGTTCCATGGACTGCTGAGAAAAAAGTAAACTCCCTACTGTCTCCATTCAATTTTCTCCATAGATCTATCATACCTAACTTTTCTAACAACTGGTTTATCTCCCTAGTTTCTTTCTTGTTTATTTTGTAGTTTGATTTATCTAATTCTGAGAGAGCAAGGTTGAGATCCCCCACTAGTATATTTTGGCTGTCTATTTCTTCTTGCATCTCTCTTAATTTCTCCCCTAGGAATTTGTGTGCTATTGCACTTGGTGCATATATATTTAGTATAGATATTGCTACATTATCTATGGTACCCTTTAATAAAATATAGTTTCCTTCCTTATCTCTTTTGATTAGATCTATCTTGGCTTTTACTTGATCTGAGATAAGGATTGCTACCCCTGCTTTTTTTTGTTCACCTGAAGCATAATATTTTCTGCTCCAGCCTTTTACCTTCATCCTATATGTGTCACTATGTTTTAGATGTGTTTCTTGTAGACAACATATTGTGGGATTCTGGTTTTTAATCCAGTCTGATATCCGCTTCCGCTTTATGGGAGAGTTCATCCTATTCACATTCACAGTTAGAATAACTAATTCTTTATTTCCTGCCATCTTATTTACCCAAGTTATGTTTTCCCCTTTCCTTTCCCCTTTCTCCCTTCCCCCCTCCTCAGTACTTTGCTTTTGATGGCCCCCTCCCCCAAACAATACTCCACCCTTTAGATCCCCTCCCCCTGTTTTTACTCCTTTCCCCTGATTCTTCTATTTTCCCTTCTATTAGTTTGTCCCTTACTTTTCCTCCTTTCCCTCCCACTTCCCTCTAGCAACAGACAAGTTTCTATGTGAAATCAAGTGTCTGATATACACTTTTAGAGCCCAACCTGATGAGAGTAAAATTTACACAATGCTCATCTCCCTCCCCTCTTTCTCTCAATTATATTAGGTTTTCTTTGCCTCTTCAAGAGATTTTATCTTGTTTTTACCTCCTTTTTTTTTAGATCTTATTTTACCACTTTTTCCCTCTTTTCCCCAGTATGACAATCTTTCCCCCTCTAGTTCTCTTTTTCATATTATCAAAGTAATATCTAGTTAATTATACCCCCAAACTTTAAGTATCCCCCTAGGAAAAATAAAGTTCTCAAGAGTCCTTTCCTTTTTACCTTTTTATGCATCTCTTGATTTCTGTGTTTGGGTGTCGAATTTCTTGTTCAGATCCGGTCTTTTCATTAGAAATAGGTGAAATTCACCTATATCATTGAATGACCACCTTCTTCCCTGGAGGATAATGCTCATTCTAGCTGGATAGGTTATTCTTGGTTGTAATCCAAGTTCTTTTGCCCTTCGGAATATCTGGTTCCAGGCCCTTCGATCCTTCAGTGTGGAGGCTGACAGATCCTGTGTGATTCTAATTATTGATCCTCGGTATTTGAATTGTTTCTTTCTAGCTGCTAGCAGAATCTGTTCCTTAGTGCTATAGTCCTGAAATTTAGCCACGATATTCTTTGGGGTCTTAATTTTGGGGTCTCTTTCAGGAGGTGATCGGTGAATTCTTTCAATTGTGATTTTGCCCTTTGATTCTACAATCTCAGGGCAGTTTTCTTTCAGGATTTCCTGGAAGATAGTGTTTAGATTCTTTTTTTCATCATGGCTTTCAGGAAGTGCAATAATCCTTAGATTGTCTCTCCTAGATCTATTTTCCAAGTTAATAAATAAAATTTTAAAGAAAAAACAATGAAATAAAATAGAATACTCAGAAGTATACTTATTAAGACACACTCAGGAACTATAAGAACACAATTATAAAAAAATTTTCACATAAAAAGACAAATCTAAACAGTTTATGGGTAGACTGAAGCAATATGATAAAAATTACAATTCTATCTGAATTATTTATTTAGTACCATACCAAACTACTAATGAATTATTTTATAGAGCTAGAAAAAATTATAAAATTCATCTGGAAAAGCAAATGGTCAAGAATATCAAGGGAATCAATGGAGAAAAAAAAGGGAAGGCAGTCTAACAGTATCAGATTTCAAACTATATTACAAAGTGCTAATCATCAAAATAATCTGGTACTTGCTAAGAAATAGAGTGGTGGATTAGTGTAATAAATTAGATACACAATGTACAACAGTAAATGACTACAATAATCTAGTGTTTGGTAAATCCAAAGATCCAAGCTCTGGGGACAGTAACTCACTATCTGACAAAAACTTCTGGCAAACTTAGAAAGCAGTCTGCCCAAAAACTGAGCATAGATCAACATCTCACACTGTATATTAAGATAAGGTCAAAATGGGTACATGTTAGACATAAAGGGTGATATCATAAGCAAATTAGGGAAGCATAGAAAAATTTACCTGCCAGATCTATGGATAAGGGAAGAACATATAACCAAACAAGAGAAAGGATCATGGTAAGTAAAATGGATAATTTTGATTGCATAAAATTTTAAAGTTTCTATATAACAAAATCAATATGGCAAAAATTAGAAGGAAAGTACAAAACAAAACCAATGTAGCAAAATATTAGAAGGAAAATGCAGAGAAATTTTATAACAAATGTCTTTGATAAAGGTCTCATTTCTCAAATAAATAGGAAACAGCCAATTAAAAAAAAGAGCCATTCTGCAATTGATAAACGATCAAAGAATATGAATAGTTTTTATAGTAAGAAATCAAAGCTATCAATAGTCACATGAAAAAAATGCTCTAAATCATTAATTATTAGAGAAAGGCAAATTAAAACAACTCTGAGGCACAGATTAGGTAATGTCACAGAAGGGGAGAATAGCATGGATGGGATGTGAGAAAAGAAGTACATTAATGTATTGCTGTTTGAATTGTGAGCTAGTCCAACCATTCTGTAAAACAACTTGGAACTACAGCCAAAGGGGTATAAAATTATTTATGCCCTTTGACTCAGCATTCTTTACTATACTGATAAGCCAAAGAGATCAAAGAAAAAGGAAAAAAGATTCATATGTGGAAAAATATTTATAGTTGCTCTTTTTGTGGTGACAAAGAGACTAAGGGAAATGTCCATCAATTGAAAAATGGCTGAACAAGTAACAGGAAATGATATATGGGGATAGGATGAAATAGAACTCTTTCCCATCATCCCATTTGCTATTGAAACTGTCTCAAAGATGCTTTTAGTGGGCCTATAACAAATAAGATTGCATACTAACTCAAATGCATTTACAAAAAGCAGTTATTTTGTCCACCTGGTTAATAAATGGTTCACATATTAAACATAAAAGAATAATAGGAGAATAGCAGTTTGTATTCTAACCATTTATATCTGAACTCTTTGACCAAAAGCCCTTCATAACAAGGCTGCATCCTACCTTTCTTACATCACACTCATCCCCATGTACTCAGACATACAGTGACAGAGGCCTCTTTGCAATTTCTCATACAAGACACTTCATCTCCCAGCTCCAGGAATTTTCACTGGCTATTCTCCATATCTGGAATGTTCTCCCTTCTTGTCTCAATGCTGGCTTCCTTCAAGTCCCAGCTAAAAGTCCACATGCAAAAGTCTTTCCCAATCTCCTTTAAGGCTTGTGTGTTTCTTCACTTGGTTATCTCTAATCCAACCTGCCTATATCTTGTTTGTACACAGACATTTGTATGCTGTCTCCCCCTTTACACTGAGCTGCTTCACAAGAAGGATTATTTTCCCTTTTTTTGTATTTTTGCTTATCACTAGTGCTATCATAACAGACAATTAATAAATGCTTATTGACTGAATTATACAAATCATAGAAAGGGAAGGTAATTTTTATTGGTCCAGGGAACTCCAAAGTTAGGAAATTCCTACCTAGAATACTAGGATGTTAAATAACCCAAGGTTACATAGTATGTGTGAGAAGCAGAGCAAGGTATTTTTAATTTCGAGTTAGACTCTCTATCCATTAGGCCCTCCTGTCTTTCATGAGACTTATGTAGTTTTAATTTACAAAGTCCTTTGCAGACATCAGCTAATCCCATTTTCCTGGGTTGCTGAGAGAATAAGTGAGTGGAGTCACACAGCTATTAAGTGTCCAAACTTGCCTAGAGAACAGATCTTCCAACTGCAAATTCAATGTTCTTTCTGTAATTCCTTCAGGTATCCTCATCTAGGGGAGACCGTGTGATAGGTACTTCCAAAACATTGGAGGTGGAAAAGCCAATGGCAGCAGATCCATGATGATCATATAAAGAGAATTTAGCCCCTTGGAATAAGAGCAGTAGATTGGATACCTCCCTCTCCTTGTTTCCAAGATCCCTTGAGGTCACCATATTCCTCATCCAAAAAGTAATTAATTATCCACGACCTACCGGTTATCTGGGTCATAAGCGAGACCAGCACAGGAAGTCCAGAGGATGCTGCTGTGATGTTTACAGTGTAGTTGGTGCCTGGGTAGAGCTCTAGGCAAACCTCAGGAGCCTGACTGCCAGTGGTCAGATTAAATGACACTTCCTGGTCAAATTCCTTCTGATAGCCTCGGTGGCCCCATATATGGAACTGTGACAAAAAGGTTCAGGAAGTAAGATGCTAACAATGATCAAAATTCCTTATGGTTAGGTAGTATTTTATAGAGTTCTACATAGACAAGCCCCAAGAAACGATCAGGGACTCATCATCTGAATGCCTATACACACATTCTTGCTTAGAGGTTGATAATCAAATCAATATTACCAGTGTTTTAAGGACATATGACAATTGACTGCCTATGGATCAACACAGAATCCCCACTTTTAACTGTCTAGGCAGAAGTTCCCTCCTCTGATTGCCATTTCTCATACTCTGTCATATTAATACCATGTCAGCTTCATTCCTTCTCTATTCTTCTTCCATTGTACCTTACCTTTCATTATATTTTCTGGACTTCTCTATCTTATTAACAAATTATCCTTCATATCAGAAATGTATCCTCTCCCAGAATGTGTGTATGTATGTATGATGTGCCATATATATGTATGTGTATGTCGCATGCATAAAATTGTATATGTTATTTATTACCCTTCTCCTAAATATAATCTCCTTGATGATAGGAATTAGTTCATGTTTATCTGTTTCTCCAGGACCTTGCACAGTGTCTGCCACATATAGCTATTTAATAAGGATTTGTTGAATTCAATTCCAAGTGCTTTCACAAAAATTATTTCCTTTGATCCATGTAGCAACATTGAGACAGGGATAAAGTGGCAGTACTACTATTACTACTATTCCTACTCCTTCTTCTTTGCCTCCTTTTCCTTCTTTTTTCTCTTTCTCTTCCTCTTCCTCTTCTTCTTCTTCATATTATTACCAGCAAACAGATGAATAAACTGATAAACTTCTACCCAAGAGGTTATGTCACTTCCCAAAATGTAACACAGGTATCAAGTGGCAGTTCTGTTTTTCACGATTCCCAATTTGATTTTCTTTCTAATATAACCCACTGCCCCCTTCCTAGGCCACCAATACTTTGAGAATATAAATACACTATTCTCTATAGTATCTCTATAAATACATCTATATATACAAATGTGTATTCACACATATACACACATACATATCCATCTTCTTTCATAAAAATGACAGAGAAAAAGCCAAAGTCACTCAGAGTATAGAATGGAAGAAAGTGTACTGTATTTAGAGATACCAAGCTTTGGATTCTTGCCATCTGTGTGACTTTAGGCGGGTTACTTAACTGCTGTCATCATCATCTGTAAAATAACAGCATCAGACTAGAATCTAATGTCTAAGGTCCTTTCTAACTCTATATCTATGATCCTATTAAGCACCTGGGAACTACAGTAGACAGAACACTGAGCCCAGAGATTATTTACCCTATAATCATTGATAACAGTAATGAACAGAACACTAGAAGATCTGAATTCAAATCCAGATTCAAATGCTTTCTAGCTGTATGACTCTGAACACGTCATTTAATTTTTGCCTGCCCCAGTTTCCTCATCTGTAAAATGGGAACAATATAAAATAGAAATAATGATAGAACCTGCCTCCCAAGGTTGTTATAAGGATCAAATGAGAAAATATTTATGTAATACCTTCATAAATTTTTACAACATAATATAAATGCAAGTTATTAAATTATATTTTATAAGAATATGACAATATAGTATATAGTTTTGTTATAATATGATATATTTATTTAATTACTGTGATGATAATCATCCATCATCATCATCATCATCATCCTACATCTAGAAAAGACAGACCAAGAGAAAACCTAAGAGAGCATAAAATAAGATTAACCAAGGTAAGTCTACACAAGCACTTCTCTATTTCCCTTCTGTATTCCCATGCCCTGCACACCCAACTGCTAAATAATTGAAAGGCAAATTTATTTGATGTGTAAAAATAATTAGGTATAAAATCAACAATAACAGAAGATTTTAATATTGTACTAATAGAATATAATGAATAATGCACAAAAAAATAAGAAAGGAAATGCTGATTGGAATAATATTCTGAAAAAACTTGACTTGTTAGACATGGAAAGAACTAGTGAAAAGTAACATAATTTTTCAACTACTCATGAAAAATTTATAAAAATTGATTATATTCAAGGGCACAAAGAAGCTATAAATAAATACAGAAAGGCAAATGTACTTTTATAAGTTACAATATAATAATAAGACTTTTGGTGTTTTGAGATTCATTTAAAATTGTACTCAATAGCAAATCTATATTCTTAAGTACTTATATTAATATAAGATAAAATGAATAAGTTGAGTTTTCAGATAAAGCCCAAGTATTAATAAGTTTGTATCAATGATCTGTTTTCTAAAGAAAAAGAAAGTAATAAAATAAGTTCAGCAAAACTAACAAACACATTGAAGAAGCCTGATAGTTATAAGATGCTCTGGATCTTTGGCATAAGATACATTCTTCTATCTCTTTTTTGGGCCAAAAGTTGATCATTATACTTTCAGAACATTCAGATTTGATTGTTTCATTATTGCTTTTTCCACTTCCATTTCCATTGTTGTAGTCATGTAGTCAATAATATATATATATTATTTTTCTCTTCTGCCTAATTAACTTGTCACACTTTTATACATGCTTTCCTATGCATCTTTGTAGTCAACACATTCATTGTTATATTGATGCATCGCAACTTTTTTTTAGCCATTTTCCAAATTAATAGATATCTACTTTGTGTCTAGTTGCTTATAATTACTATATACAAATGTTACTCTTAATATTCTTGTTGAATATAAGATCTTTTTTTCTTACCAATGACTTCATTGGGGCATATATCTAACAGTGCATCTCTGGATCAAAAAAAATATAGACATTTATTTTGATCTTTTTCTTAGCAAAATTTCAAATTGCTTTCCATCACTGGGTTTCTAAAATGTTAGATCTCACTTAATTCTTGATTTTACCTTGTGAATTCTTGATGCTTTCATTTATGTCTTTGGTTTAATTACTTGATTGTAATTATTATTGATTGGGGGGGGGGGAGGCAGCTAGATGTCACTGACGATAGAATGCCAAACCTGGAGTCAGGAAGATCAGTGTACAAAGCCTCAGAAACTTACTAGCTGTGTGACCCTGCACAAGTAATTTAACCCTGTTTACCTCAGTTTCTCATTTGTAAAATGAGCTAGAGAAGGAAATGGCAAACCACTTCAGTATCTTACCCAATAAAAGAAAACTCCAAATGGGTCAAAGAGTTGAACATGATTGAGTAACAACAGACTGAATTGATTGAAATTTTAAAGTTTTAGCTTTGCTTCTGATGCTACTATTCATTTGCTTTCAAACTATTTTTCTGCTAGCAATTCTACCTCTACTTCTTATATTCCATGTGTTGGGTTGTTTATTTCATTTTAATTAAAGTTCTTCTATCTGATCATTTCTTTGGATGGAATTTTAAATTTTCTTTTTTTTTTTCTTGAGGCAATTAGGGTTAAGTGACTTGCCCATGTCAGATTTGAAGTCAGATCCTCCTGCCTCCAGGGCCTATACTCTATCCACTGTGCCATCTAGCTATCCCAGGAATTTTAAATTTTCTTTTAGGAATTATGCACATCTAGGGGAGGGGCTGGGGAGGAGAGGAAAATTTAGAACACAAGGTTTTGCAAGAATCAATGTTGAAGGGGGCAGCTAGGTGGTGCAGTGGATAGAGCACCAGCCCTGAAGTCAGGAAGACCTGAGTTCAAATCTGGCCTCAGACACTTATCACTTCCTAGCTGTGTGACCCTGGGCAAGCCACTTAACCCCAATTGCCTCAGCAAAAAAAAAAAAAAAGAATCAATGTTGAAAAGTTACCCATACATGTGTTTTGTGAATAAAAAGTTTTAATAAAAATAAAAGTAAAAATAAAATAAATAAAACAAAAAAGTAATTATGCATAATTTTAATTCCTTGTGTGTTTCTATAACTTTTAAAGAAAAATAAGAAGCAGGTTTCCTTGCTACGTTATAAACCTACCTCCTCCTAGAAGTCTCTGTCCATTCTTCCTGAGATGAGGGATCTGCCCTTTTCTCCATAAATCCAAGCTATCCCCTTCATCCTAAATTCCTTAATTAAAAGTAATCATTTCACTGTTCTCACTTGCCTCCTTGTTACTGACAAACCATCGTCTTCCTTCTCTTTTTATACTTTAGACATATTCAAACAATATTCTCATACCTCTGGACAACTAGTTCAGTGCTAACCTTGATAGAAGTTTCTAGGACAGACTGAAATACTGTTATGCAGAAAGCAATCCACTCAATCCTAAGTTTTCTTCCCTCCCTCCCTTGCAAACACCCTCTTTCCTTTAGCATTTCTATATGGAAATATGTGGAAAATATTGATTCTCTCATTTCCTCATATGACTAATTCAACACTGTCCTCTTACATCACATTATTTATCACAAAGTCTATTGGCTCCCAATGAGCTCCAGGACCAAATATAAAATCCTGTTTGGCTTTTAAGCCCTTTATAACCAGGCTGATTCTTACCTTTGCAGCCTTAGCATACTTCTCTTGATTACTCATACTTTGTAGTCCAATGACTCCGGCCCCCTTGTGATTCCTCACACAAGATACTCCAGCTCCCGACTCTGAGCATTTTCATTTGTTGACCCTCATGCTTGGAATTCTCTCCCGCCACCTCCATCTCCTAGCTTTCCTGGTTTCCAACACATCTAAGTTTCAGCTAAAGTACCACTTTCTACAAGAAGCCACTCCCAATCTCTTAATTTTAGTGCCTTCCTTCTGATATTGTTGTTGTTCAATTATTTTTTTCAGTTATGAACAACTCTTTATGACCCCATTGGGGGTTTTCTTGGCAAAGACACTGGAGTGGGTTGCTCTTTCCTTCTCCAGCTCATTTGACAGATGAGGAAACTGAGGCATAAAGTGTTAAATCACTTGTCCAGGGGGACATAGCTACTCAGTGTCTGGGGCCATGTTTTAACTCACAAAGAGTAGTCCTCCTGACTCCAAGCTTAGTACTCTATCCACTGTGCCACCTCCTGTATATATTTTATTTATACAATACTAGTTTTCATTTTATCTCCTTCATTAGAATGTGAGCTCCTTGAGAGCTAGAATTATTTTTTTACCTTTCTTTGTATGCCCAGCAGCAAGCACAGTGCCTGACACACAGCAGGTGGTTTAATAAATGCAAACTGACTTGAATAGCACAATTGCTGAAATACAATTCATAGGTTATGTCTAAATTTGTTGATATTTTCCAGGTTTTATCTAATTTTGTAAGAAATTCAAATTTCCTACTCAGGGCAAACATTTAGATCAGTTTTGAACTTACTAAATACATCTCCTCTGAATCATCCATCTTCACATTTCTCTTCCATTTCAAGCAGGTTTCATTAAGAACTGAAATGTTACTTATGATCTGCTTTACTGAAAGAACAAGAAAAAAATGAGGAAGCAATTTATTCTTCACCAAAAAAAAAACCCCAAAGAAACAAAAACCCAAACACAACTATTCACAATTGTTTTGTCAAATAACTTTTCAATCAGTTCTACAAGAATAAATTCAGCTGCAGAGAATGAACTTTTAATTCAGTGTGAGTTTTGTCAGGAGAGATGAGCTATTTGTTTAATTTTATTTTTGTAAGCTCAGCCTCACTAAAAGACATCAAATTAAAAGCTATCTATTCTGAGGCTCTCTCATCAGGACAAGCCCCCACTAGAGAGAATAAGAAGTTCTGTCCAAAGTCCCAAATAATCACTGATCCCTCAATTGACAACGGCAGTTGTATAGAGTAGCATTAAGTACAGAGAGGATTAAATTTAATTCAGCAAACACTTAATAGATGCCTCCTAAGGGAAACTGTTGCCAGACATATGCTAACTACAGATTTCCTAGTTATTGGCATTGAACTGTGAAGAATATTGCAAGATCATCTCTCAAAATTGGGCCTTTTATTGGGTTCATAGAGGCTTGAATATAGCCAAGCTTAGTCAAAAAGACCAGATTCAAGTAGCAATCTTTGGTACATACTGGTTATATAACTCTTTTATTGTTTGTTGTTCAGTGGTATCCAACTCTTTGTGACCCATGCTAAACCAGACCATTCTATCTATCCACTATCTCCTGAAATTTGTATTCATTATTTCCATATTCATTACTTCCATAATATTATCTATCCACCTCATCCTCTGGTATCTCCTTTCCCTTTTGCCTTCAATCTTTTTCAATATCAGGGTCTTTTCCAATGATTCCCATCTTTTCATTATATGACCAGGTTCAGATTTAACCTTGCAGTGAGTAGACTGAATTAATTTAAATAATTTCTTTGGGAGAGGGAGTTTCCAAACTTGGAATTCCCTAGAACAGCAAATTCACAAGGTTATAGCCAAAAATTCCCAGGGCTTTTCATAGAATAACAATAACAAAGGTATTACTGCGCTAAATCTTTTTCTGGCCACCCAGGAGATTCTTCTTAGATTCTTTTCAATTCTTGGATCAGCCACCTAAAAGAGGGAATCAGATCTGATGGAGCTAGAAGTCAGAGTCAATCCCTTACCAACCTCAGCTCCTAGCTTAGTCATTGTACCATGTGTCCTAAGTCCCCATTCCTATTCCACCCTTCTCCTCCTGAAACAGAAACTTTGATTCATTATGGTGTATGAGGCATTCCAGCTTGTCTCTCATTGGGAAACCCATCCAATGAATGGAGCAGGGGGGAGCAGATACACTACAAATAATGTCAAAGCCCCTCCCCTTCTTTTTGAAGCAGTTCCAGCACAAACTCCCCAACAACAACCCAGAGGTTACTGAAAGAACCCTGGGTCTCCCACCTTACCCCACTGGTTACTCCCTTTCCTGGGGAGCTCTGGCCTATGGCTCACTTCATTATCTCCTCTCTAGCTACTTCCTCAGCCTCTTCACCAATCACCATCTGAATAACCTTTTTTCTCTGGTTATGGATCTGTGAACCATGATCAAATTAAATCCTCCATTGTTCCTAAATGGGGTGTGTTAGCCTATGCCTAGTTGGTCCCCACTCAAAATCTTCAGCAATTTTCTGAACCAAAAAATTCTTTCCATGGGAACTACTCCCCTGTATATGTTGTCTCCCTCTCTCAGAATGAAAGTGCCTGAAGAATGAGACTAGCTCTGCTTTTTAAATGTTTATCCCCAAAGCTTAGTCCTGTGCCGGGCCCTTAATAAATATTTTTTTTCCTATTCATTAACTCATACAGGTATATAGGCATAATTCTCACTCCCTCTGCTCTTCCACCAGATATCAAATCTATTTCTTGGGATCTCAAGCACTTCATTCTACTACACTACACTAACTCCCTGACCCTCAAACCAAGCTAAAATATTCATCTCCTGAAATGATATTCCCTTCAAACGAATTCTCCAAGCATACTGCCCTCTTTCTTCTCTGATTTCACACCAACATATACAACTAAACCTTTCTCTCTTTTTATAATTATTTTTTACTATTTCCATATATTTTTACACTTTGAGTTCCAAATTCTCTCCCTTCCTGCTATCAATTATACATGTTAAGTGAGGCAAAACCTATTTCTATGTCAGTTATATTGCAACCAGACCATTCTCCACTGGCAATCACTGACTCTTAACTCCAGTCAACTATACTCAGTACTCCTAGGATAGTCTTTAGATTCTTTCACCAAAATAATGCTACTTCTAAAATTTGCAGATATTTATCACCCCTTGTGTCTCTGAGTTATACCCATTCTCCCTTTCTCCTTTCAGCTCCATAGCATCCAGACTCAAATTCCACTGCAGACAATAGCTATGTGATCCTAGCAAATCATAACCTATCTCAGCTTCAGTTTTCCTTATCTTTAAAAAGCAACTAATTATTGTACCCAGGCAGCTAAATGGATAGAGTGTTGGACCTGGAGTCAAGAAGACTCATCTTCCTGAATTCAAATCTAGCCTCAAACATTTATTAGCTGTGTGACCCTTGGCAATTCATTTAATTCTGTTTACCTCAGTCTCCTCATCTGTAAAATTACCTGAAGAAAGAAATGACAAACCATTCCAGTATCCTTGCCAAGAAAACCAAAGAATTGGATTCTACTAGAAAAATTACTGAACAACCTATGAGGTAAATTGCTGTTAGCCACACAGGCATATTAAAGGGGAAAATGAAGCTAAATGAGGAAGTCAGTGACCTTAGATTTAGTTTTGTTCCTGTACCTTTCCCCTGCCCTAGTCATTTACAAGGGAAATATATCATGTTAGCGTTGAGAAAAGAGGGAACCTCAAACCCAGAAAAGCTATGACAATTTCCAAGAAGAGTGACCTCTAAACTTATGGTAACTGGATTTGATTTTGCAGTCAGGAATTAAGCAGGGAACCAGCAGCTATACAAGATAAGCAGGTTAGCAACATTTAGCAGGAACTAGAAGCTATGTCAACTACATATCTGGCAGAGACTATAACTGAAAGAAATCAAATGCTGATTGTATGTCTGAAGAGTTGAGATTCTCAGAGATTATCTTTTTTTTTTTTTTTGCTGAAGCAATTGGGGTTAAGTGACTTGCCCAAGGTCACACAGCTGGGACGTATTAAGTGTCTGAGGTCAGATTTAAACTCCTGACTTCAGGGCTGGTGCTCTATCCACTGCATCACCTAGCTGCCCTGATTATCTATTTCTATAACATTAATCCAGTGAGAACCAAACTTGGCAGGACCAATGTGAATATCAGCCCTGCAGTATCACAGGTGTGCACTGTACCTCTACATGTTGTACTTCCACATTAGTCATATATATTCAGTAAGTGTGTGCCTCTTCCTACATATGCACTAAATGGACTGCTCTCTAATTACATGCCCACTCTTCTTTCTATTGATGTTGGGTTTACAGGATAATGCATCCTAGTTACTTGGATAGAATTTTTCATTTCTACTTCTCTTATAAGCTACTTCATCAAACACCTATGTTTTGAAGTAACTATATTCTCTGGCTGATTAGTAAATGAGAAAATATTGGTGAAGGCTCTTAATCTATGACTTTTGAACATATATATCAACAGATTATCAGAAACCTTGGGCAGAATTGTATGGGAGTCTCACACGCTAAGTAAGGCATGCCCCAGATGCTATATATGCTAATCCTTTGTCCTCAAAAGCAAATTTGAGATCTTTTCAAGCATTAATTTTATGTGCTAAGATTCACTGATAAGAAGGCTAAATTAACTAACCAATATCATAAGAATGAAATTATCAAAATAGCATGATCTATCAGTGTAATCATTACTTTAGCAGGTTTACAGACATTAGCCCCAACAATCCAACAAATATCCTGAATTTTATACAAAATTCAGAAAAGTTTTTTATACTTTGTTCTAAAAAGTTAAAGAGACATCCTTCTTTCCAATTCCTTGAGGTAGCTAAGTGATGCTAGTAAGTGTCTGAGGGGGAATTTGAACGTGGGTCTTCCTGACTCCAGGCCCAGTACTCTATCCATAGCACCACCTAGCAGTGCTATAAATGCTAGTTACCTATTATCATTCATTCCCCAATGCTGAGATGAAATGCCACTTTCAAAGTTGCCTTGTATGATCATCTCAGTTATCATTTCACTTTACTCCTCTCAGATTTTGTACCAATTCTAGGATATCATAAGGTTCTGCCTTGGGCTGTTGCATACTAGTATATCAGTCATCTCCCCTCTGTGTTCTGAGTCAGAACTGCGCAATGTTTGATTTTGTGTTACCTATAACAATAGCTTGTATACAGTAAACATTATAAATGAACAAATGAGCCAATGCAAGGGACAGCTGACAACAGATTGCCCTGTACTCTAGTAATATGATACTTTACATAAAACTGGAGTCCTCTAATAAAGATGTGGGTTCAGGGTTTGAAAGCTAAATGACCTTTTGTTCTTCACTTCCTTACTTCTGTTGTTCACACATGACTGATTCCACTTGGCCAGGATGACATCGATAGATGGCTTCTTCCTCTCCCCACCCTCTCCCAGCAACAGCATTGCCAAACATTTCCAACATGGAAGCACAGAGGAAAGCCCGGGTGTTTAAACTTGTTCTACTCTTGCTCTGTTATGTTCAGAATGTTTAAAAAATTCATGAGGGAACAGTTTGGGCCCCTTATGGGGGTGCAGGAGAATTAACTTCATGAAAAGCTAGCTTCAAAGCTGCTTCTGAAAGCAGATGGTTTATACAATGGCTGGTTTATTTAAACAATTTTCCCCATGTTAATTAGTCATCAGAAAGGACAGGTGATCCAATGAGAGGCGTGGTAAATTGAATTTCAAAACTAGGAGGAGGAAATGAATCAGAAGGATTCCTGAGAAAAAGAATATTCCAAAAACAAAATTTGATTAGAGAAGTATAAAGACATAGGCTTTAGAAATAAATGTAAGGAAGAAAAGAAACAAGAATTTATAAAGGACCTACTATATTATAAGCACTGTGCTAAGCACTTTACAAATATTATCTTACAATATTTGAGCACAATACTTTTAAGCATCAGACTTAAGAGTTGTAACTAAGTCATTCTGGCAGCAAGATAAGTACCATGAAATGTGACCTGAGCAAGCAGCAACCTGAAATCAGTTCTAGAAGAATTCTGCTGAGAGGGATAGATGGAGGGAGAGAGATGCAAGACCCCACAGTGAGGAGACAGAGACCACAAGGACACCACATCCTATGGATAGAGGTTCTATTTTAACTTCTTATGTTTTTTTTTTCTTTTTGAAATTGTTTTCTCTAATCAACAAAAATTTAAGTTGATAGTTAATCTTGCAAATTTATTTCAAAACATCCTGGAGAACAATGCTTTATAGTAAAGATTATATTAAATGACTTTTATCCTGCATGAAAGCTAAGGAAAAATTTTCTGCAAAGAAGGCAGAAAATCTTTAAAAAGATACTAATAATTTAACTATGTGTCAAGTTTAAATGTTTTCATCTGCTGTAGGAATACACACTATCAGAATCTTCTAAATATCAACACCCTGGGGAAAAGCCCTGAATGCCTTTCTCAAATTATAGCTCTACCTACCTCATAGAGATATTTTAAGAAAAGTGTTTTGTAAACATTAAAATCCTAATTAAACATGAGAAGTGACACCATTTGGTAGATAGGGAGCGGGACTTGGAATCAGAAATGTCTACATATCTCTGTGACCATGAGCAAGTCTCCCAATTTCTTGAGACCCCATGCACTTCTCTTAAAACTACAAGCAAAGGATGAGTTACTTATCTGCCTGAGTAGAGGACAGACTCCACACTGGAAGTTCTCCTACAATGATAAAATCATATCTTCCCCTTGAAAAAGTTGGCTATTATTTCTCACATAGTTCACATGAAGTAGGTCACCCACTCCCTTTCCCTTCTTTTTATTTCTGGGTTACAAACGTGCTGATGTTAAACCAATTTGGCAGAGAAAGATGAAGCACTTCCCACAGGAGGTATGTTTGAAAATACAAGTAAAGTCCTGGGAGGCTGGCCTACTTTAGCCAACATGCAATCACTTTTGGCAACCTCTCCCCAGTTAATCACTATCTCAAGAACACATAGGTCAAATGTTTCCTCTTTCCTATCTCTGCAAGGTCAGCCATTTTCTGAGTGACTCCTGGTAGATAATATGGAACACAATCTTTTGCTCTGAGAATTTCCATCCCTCAATGAGAAATGAGATCTTCACACATGTGATTTCCACAACTGACCATCAAGTCATTGACCTTTTCTGCAGAGGAAAAGACTGCCCTGTGGTTAGCTAGGTAGCTAGGTAACTGTGTCTTTATTGTGATGCTTGTAAATATTCTTAGGGTAATCATACACTGTCTTTTATAATATCCTAAAGAGTGATTCCTCAGGGAAGTAAGTTGAAGAAAAATAAAGGGGAATCTCAAGAAATAAAGGGAAATGTACCCAATGAAAGAGAAACCAGGCAAGCAAAATATTCACACACACATACACACACAGAGAGAAAAGCGGTCTGTCTCTATGTGTTGTGTATATGGGTGTCTGCATATGTGTGTGTCTGTGTATGTATGTCCCCAGACTGACCCAACTTCCCTGAAACAACTACCTGGTCATCTAAGTGCATACAATTTCCCAGGTATATTAGGGATTGGGTTCCCTTATCGTTATGGGTTTCTGAAAATCATTCCGAAAATCACCACGTCCTTCACTGTATACTGCCCTAATAACCAACCTTGTGGGGTTCATGGGGCTGAATCCAGAGAATCAAAATGTCATTGTGTTCTTGTTGCATATTCTTACTGTGATGGGGGAAAATAAACTTCCTTGTGAATTTAATCACAGTGACTTGCAAGTTTTTCACAAAAATCAACCTGAACGGCGGTTATAACTAAGAGAATACAGAAATCAGAGCCATTCTTTTGACACCTGATTTCCTTCCAAATCAGCCCAAGCCTTGCCTTCTACACGAGGTCTTTCTTGATCTCTCCGCTTGATCCCAGTGGATCTCTCCACTGACTTCCCTAAACTTACCTTGTTTTCTTTTGTATACATATCTTTGAATGTACTTATCTACATGGTGTCTCCTTGGACTGGATATAAGCTCCATGAGGGAAGGGACTACTTCCATTTTGCATAGTCCCTAGCACATAGTAGGAACTTAATAAATACTTACTGAATGAAAAGGATCCAGTAAGTCTAAGAGTTGTCTATATTCTTTATCTATTTCCAAGCTGCTGAGCTAACCAAAGGGGCAATTTCTAAGCTACCATCTGCCAACAAAGTTATGCTCTGGGGAAACCAAGAAAGCAGAGCTTATTGTTACCTTCTCCCATGCTATTTGATTCAATAAGTATTTATTAAATAATCTCATTGGTGAAAAATACTATGCTAGTCACTTGGATAGGAATTGTGGGAGGGAAATAAATATTTTATAAAAAATAGAAGAATAATTAATATTTACATACCACCTACTATGTGCCAGGCACTGTTCTAAACTATTCTCATTTCATCCATATAATAAATCAAAAAGATCTGAGTTTAAATGTGAACTCATATATTTCCTAGCTATATAACTTTATGCATGTCACTTAACTTCTCTGCCTCAGACTTTTCATTTGTAAAATAGGGATGATAATAGCACTTACCTTTTAGGTTGTTGTCAGGATCAAATGAAATAATAATTGTAAAACACAGCATATTAAGTATACTGCCTATCACATAGTAGACACTATAGAAATGTTAATATTGTTGTTACTATTATTATTATAGTGTTGTCTATAAGAAATATCTTCCTTCTGACAACTTAAGAGTGATATCAAATTTACTTATTCTTATAATTGTTTTTGGGAGATCAATCAACAAGTATGTGCCTAACACTAGGCTGTACCCTTGGGGACCCAAGTAAAAAAAGAATGACACAATCCTTATTGACATTGAGCTTACATTCCAACTGGGAGACATGGCAAATACATATAAACATAAATGCAGCATAAATATAAGGTGAATGAAATATATATTTGCACATAGATACACAAAGTAGTTAAATACAAGATAGATTGAGAGAAGGCATTAATAGTTGAGGGAAATTAGGAAAGTCTTCAGGCCTTTGGTGCCTAAGCTTTGTCTTAAAGGAGAAGGACTATATAAGGCAGATGAAAGGGAAGAGTATGCTCCAGGAATGGGGGACGACCATTGAAAGGCACTGATACAGGAGATCCAGTATTGTGACTGAGAACCAGAAAGAAGACTTTGCTGGATTGGTATTCAGGATAAGAAATAATGTTCACTGAATCTAGAAAGATAGGTCAGCAGAAAGTAGGAGTGCTTATGTATTCATTCATTCAATAAGCAATATCAAGTACCTAATGGATGCTATACAAATGTTAGTTATTATTATTATTGGTAAATTCTTGTCTCCCCTCCCTCTCCAAATGGCTAGCACAGTGCTTTGCACCAATAAGATGTTTAATAAATGTTCAGATTATGTATTTTGCCAGACACTGGAGTTACCAAGACAAAAATTAATATAGTCCTTGCCCATAGAAGCTTCTATTTATGATAAGGAATTTAATACTGGTTTGGATTTTTAAAAGATTTCTTCTCAAACCTTCACTGACCTGTTAAAACTGTTATCAATGCCTTTGACCCTAGAGGGGGTTAAACCTGAGATTGGGGAACTAAAAATTATGCATAGATACATTCAAAAGGGTTCAGAAATATTTCATCAAAACTATGAGATTGTGCTCTCCCTTCTTTAAAGATATGACATTGAAGACTAAATTCTAAAGCAAATTCTATTTCCTTACAGAGCTGTCCACCAGATTTCTCATTCCCAGTTCCCAAATGATTCCTGGTTAGAAAAATCATCTGAAATTCAGATTTACCTTTAGCTCAGAAAATCTCCATGTTTCTTTAGGTATTTCCATGAATTATATGCTCCAGATGTACAGTTTTATCAAATCGGAATTACAGAAATAACTATTATTTTTTCTATTATTAAAATAAGTTGCTAACCATCATGTCAAGTTGTCTATTCTAACTTCCCTCAGAAGCTCCATTGCAGAATCTCAGTGTTTCAGGAAGTGCAATTTTGGGAGCAAACAAATGAATTTCTATGTGAATTATAGATATTTCTAAATTATCTCTGTATGAATTATCTCCAAATCATAAAATTTTAGCACACACAAAAAAACTCCTAACAATCACAGGGTTCCAGTCCTCTCGTTTTACAGATAAAAGGACCAAGGCCTACAGAGATAAAGTGACTTAACCAAAGCCTAACAGCTAGACTGTGTCATCTGGGATGAACATTGTGTAGTAGATAGGGTGTTGAATTTGGAATCTGGAAAATCTGGGATTCAAATCCCACCTCAGACACTTACTAGCTCTGGATGCTTGAGCAAATTAAACTCTCTGAACCTCAGTTTCCTCATCTTAAAAAATGGCATCTAAGGTTTCCCCCAGATCTAAATCTATGACCTTATGATTTCATACACATTCTACTATACCACTCCGAACAAGTTAGCTTCCTGTCATCAGATACACAAAAAAAGAAAGATGGCAGCACCTACCTGATCTTGGTGTTGCTATGATGATGTATGCCGAATGTTTTGGAAATGCCACGGTGGTGATATTTATTGTATAATAAGTTCTTGGGTACAGATCTAAACACACCTCTGGAAATCTTTCTCTTGTAGTCAAGTTAAATGATGTCTCATGATAAAAATTACTTTGATACTGTCTTTGTCCCAGGACTTGAAACTGTTATGAAATTGAAAGAATAGGTAATTCTGGTTGATTCTAAATATCAAGAACTCAAGAAAAATGAAGACAAAGCAAGAAAAATATTTTTTTCTTTTTTTCATACTCATTCAATTTTAGTTTTTTGTTGTTTAGTCATTTTCAGTCATGTCCAACTATTTGTGACCCCATTTGGGTGTTTTTATTTTAATTTTTTTTCCAATTACATGTAAAAATAGTTTTCAACATTCACTTTATAAAATTTTGATTTTCAAATTTTCTGCTCTCTCCTCCTCCCCTACCCCAAGGCAGCAAGCAATTTGTTACAGGACAAACATGTACAATCACATTAAACATATTTCCACATTAGTTATTTTGTGAAAGAAGAATCAGAACAAAAGGGGAAAACCATGAGAAAAAAGAAACAAAAAATGAAAATAGTATGCCTTAATCTGCATTCCAACTCCATGGTTCCTTCTAATGAATATGGATAACATTTTCCATCATAAATCTTTTGGAATTGTCTTAGTTCATTGTATTGTGGGGGAGAGCTAAGCCTATCATATTTGATCACACAGTGTTGCTGTTACTGTACACAATGTTCTCCTAGTTCTGCTCACTTCACTTAGCATCAATTCATGTAAATCTTTGCAGGTTTTTCTAAAATCTTCCTGCTCATTGTTTTTTAGAAAAAAATAGTATTCCATTATATTTATATACCACAATTTGTTCAGCTATCCCCAATTGATGGGCATCCCCTCAATTTCCAATTTTTACCGCAAAAAGAACAATTACATACATTTTTGTATATGTGGATTTTTTTAATGATCTCTTTGGGATACAGACTTAGTGGTATTGCTGGTTCAAAGAATACAGTTTTATAGCCCTTTGGTTATAGTTACAAATAGTTCTCCAGAATGGTTGATCAGTTCACAAATCTAACAATTTTCCCATATCTTCTCCCATTTGGGGTTTTCTTAGCAAAGATGCAAAGTGATTTGTCATTTCCTTCTCCAGTTCATTTTAAAGATGAGGAAACTGAGGCAAACAGGGTGAAGTAATATGCCCAAGTTCACACATCTAGTATCTCAGACCAGATTTGAACTCAGAAAAATAAGTCTTCCTGATTCTTAGCCTAGAATTTTACCCTCTGCACTACCTAGCAATTTATCTTTATCCTAGGCTTTTTTAAGAAAAAATATCAGGAACTGAAAATATTTTCACCAACCAACAAGACTGGCTTCAGGACTACCAATAAGAAAGTATTTATAAATATGAATTAATGAAGAAGCATGTATTAAGCATATGGCATATTCAAAATGATATGTTAAGCACTAGGGGTACAAACGATACAACAGCATAGTCTTGGCTCTCCCAGAGTTCCCATCCTAATCGGGAAGACAAGATAGATAGGAGATATCAGTCATAAATCAGATGGAAAGGCCTAGTGGCCCTTAGGATTTGGTAAAAAGGCAGATGACAATGCATCTTTTTCATTATAATTTCCATTAACAAAATTGCATCAGTTTCTGATGTTGAACCACTTCATGTACCAAGGACTTTGGTGTTTAATATCCCACAGTGTTTGCTAATCCTTCCTTCCTCACTACCTATACTCTTTGTGCAAGTATAAGAAGAAATCTTTTTTAAATTATTTTTATTAAAACTTTTTATTTGCAAAACATGTATGGGTAATTCTTCATCATTAACCCTTACAAAGCTTTCTGTTACAAAATTTTCCCCCCTACTCCCCACCCCTCACCTAGATGGCAGGAAATCCACTATATGTTAATTATGTTAAAATACTTGACAAATCGAATATATGTATACATATTTCCACACATTATTTTTGTGCAAGAAAAATCATATCTACAAGAAAGAAAAATCAGAGAAAGGAAACACAATGGAAGCAAACATCGATAGAGAGCATGAAAATGTTATGTTGTGGTCCACATTTCACATCCCTCTCTCTGGATGTATATGGCTTTCTTCACTGAACAACTGGAACTGGTTTGAAGCATTTCATTGTTGAAGAGAGCCATGTCCATCAGAATTGATCATCATATAGTATTGTTGTTGCCGTGTATAATGATCTTCTGGTTCTGCTCATTTCACTCAGCATTAGTTCATGCAAGTCTCTCCAGGCCTCTCTGAAATCATCCTGCTGGTCGTTTCTTACAGAACAATAATATTCCATGACATTCATATACCATAATTTATTCAGCCACTCTCCAATTGATGGGCATCCATTCAGTTTCCAGTTTCTAGCCACTACAAAAAGGGCTGCCACAAACATTCTTGCACATGTGAGGCCCTTTCCTTCCTATAAGAAGAAATCTTAAGAAACTGCCATCCACTCAATTTTCTCACACTCTTTAGCCCTGACTCCTGGTGATCATATTGAATTGAGTTTCTTCCCAACAAATTAGAAGGCCAGCTTAGAAGATATTTTCAATTTTTCTAAAAATGCCATCCTAATATTTAACTATGCTCAGGTACAAGGGACTTTATTCAGATGACAAAGAAAATACAAGGTGTCTTTCCTCTGTGAAGTACATGAAATGACAGGATGAAAAAAAAAAACATGGCACTTTATGACACTCCTCAACAATCAACAAATATTTATTAAGGGCCTAATGTAAATCAGGCACTATGCTAATCACATGGGGTATACATACAATCTCTGTCCTCAAGAAACTTATGTTCTAAAGGTAACCAAAAAAAATTTTTTTAAATAAAAAATAAAATAAAACCTGCCAGAATTTTTTACAAAAAATTTAAAACTCACACCAAAACCATGATACACATGTCAAGGAGAGTTCAAATACAATATAATGTGATAATGATGATATGATAGGATAATTACATTAATAATTAGAGAACCAATGAGAAAAATACTAAAATCATATTTGAAGTTGCACTAGAAATAATTCAAGAAATCCCAGAATCTGAGTTACATAAAAGCAGTCAGGTTAAAAGAAAAACTGAACTGAAATTTTTTTTAAATCTTTAAAGATATTAAAGGAAGCAGCCAAGTGATGAAGTACATAGAGTGCTAGACTTGAAGTTAGGAATACCTGAATTCAAAGACCTGAGGTATCTACTAGCCCTGACCCTAAGGAAGTCACTTAACCACTATATGCCTCAGTTTCCTTATACATAAAATAAAGAGTTTTAACTTAATGGCTTCCAGGGCCACATTTTAAAATTCAAAAAAAAAAAATCTTGGTTGGAAATGATGACAAAACTTAAAAAGGTGAAAAATAATGAGAATTTTAAGTATTAAAGGCTCTAACTAAAAAAAAAGCAGGATTAAAATAATAGAAGATAGAAAAACAGTTGAAGGGAGTTGGGGAGAGAAGCCCAGAAAATAAAATTCATTAAGGGAAATAATTATAAACAATGCAAATTAAAATGATATATGTGAAGAATAAATAAAGAAAAAAAAAAACCTCAGAATTTTTGAGTTCCCAGAAAATTTCTAAGAAAAGAATTCAGCTACTATATTTCAGGAAACTGCCCTTCCCAAATTCACAAAACTATTTTAAAAATCATTTTCCTAAAAACCCAACAAGGAAAAATGCAAAACTCTAGATTAATATACAAATTTTAAAACTACAGTAAAGAAAAAAATCATTCAAGAAGCAAATAAAAAGAAAAATATAATTTAAATATTAGGAAATGTATTTTTCCAAAAATTAGAAGTTGGAACATAAAACATAAGGTTTAAAACAAAGATATAAGAGGACTGTTAATAAAACAAAGCAAAGCAAAGCAAATACCCAGTTTTTCAAAAACATATTGAATTGGCACAAAAATGATTATTTTCTTGGGAGAAGTCCTAGAAAAATTTTAAAGACTAGAAATTTCATTTATTTTGGGGGAGTTGTGACTTTTATTTTTTAATAATATTTTAGTTTTCCAAATACATGCAAAATCTTGTGTTCCAAATTTTTCTCCCTCCAACAGAGTTTCCATTATTTAGTCAGTTTCATAGGATCAAAGATAAAGAATCAGAAGAAAGCTTAGAGGTCATCAAATCAATCCCCTTATTTTGTCATTGAGAAGACTGAAACCCAGGTAGGAAAAACATCGACTAAGGGCACAGGCACACCAGTGGATAAACAGAAGTGGAGAGTCAGGATTCGAATTCATATCCCCTGACTTAACTTCATTCCACTTCTATTGTATCAAGCCTTCTCACTAGCTCTGGGCCCTCAGAAAATAATGAGTTATTGCATTTGAGACAGCTTAGTCTTTCTCTTGCCTGTCATCTTAATAACTCATCTTCCCCTCTTTGAGAATATTTCTGGAATTACCACAAAAATAACAACAACAAAAGAAAAGTCGTTATGATTCCAATTTTTTTTTGGAAATCTAATACCTTAATTTTTAATGTTTTGTTTATCCCTGATCCTGCCAATGAAATATTCAATTTTTTTAATGAAAATTTCTGTTTTGAGAATATGTGGAAAATGTCATGACAATGCAATGCAATTCAATAAGTGCCAACCATGAAATGCTACATGCTAGGCACTGTGCTAGGAAGAAAGGAAACAAGCATTTATTAAGGAACTACAATATATCATACACTATGAGAAGAATTTTGAAAATATTTCATTTGATCCTTATCACAAGCCTGGGAGAGAAGTGCTATTATTATCCTTATTTTACAATAAGGAAACTGAGGCAGAGAGAAGTTAAATTCCTTATCCCAGACTCACACAACTACTAAGGGTCAAATTTATCTCAGGCCTTCATAACTCCAAATATGATGATCTATCTATTACACCACCTATCTGTCTCTGGGCCCTAAGGATACAAAAATAAGAGAACAACTCTGTCCCCAACCAGTTGATGTCCTGTTGACAAACCCTGGGATAATTTTAATAGGAGTCCATATTCTAAATTTGTATCAACAAGTCTTCAGGGGATCCATTGCATAAAAAAGAGGACCTAATTAAAAGACTGACTATAATCTGATTTTTAACATGTGGCAGCCTTGCCCTCTAGTGGCCAAACAATGAAAAGTGCTCATCATCATAGCTGAGTTCTTAATGAAGCTACTTCATTAAATTTTCATTCATGAAGATTTGAGTATAATACAAATTTAAGGTGAGAAGGAATTTTTAAAAATCACTTCATCTTTCCCAACAATTTTTCCAAACATAGGAAGAGCTGTGCATTAAAAGTCTTAAAGTCTTTCCAAACAAATTAAAATCAGGTTATACCAGGAGACACCCAGCCAAAAGAAAGAGATTGCCTAGGAGTTATCTTTATGTGTCTGAAGGTCCTTCCCCTGGGTCCTTCAGACCTTACAATCCCCTAGACCAGGGTTCTTAACCTGACCTCCATGAACTTCAGAAAAAAAATTTGATAGTTGTATTATAATATAATTGGTTCCTTTTGTAACCCCATGTATTTCATTTTATTTATTAGAAAATATTATTCTACAAATGGGTCCATAGACTTCACCAGACTGCCAAACAAGTCCATGATATACACAAAAAAGGATACCAGGTGTTTATCAAGATAATGTGTAGAACAGAGTTTTAAAGACCTGCATTTTAAGTCAGTTCAGATATTTCCTAGCTATGTTACACTGGATTTTAAGAGCCTTGTTCATTTCATATGGCTGATATTTAACAGAAGCAGGAGTTTCCTGGATGTCCCTGAGTCTAAAGCCAACTTCTTATTTACTGTTCTATGTTGTCTCTTTATAAAAAGTACAGCTGCCCAAAGGTGAAATGGATAATAGCTTGCCTTTTTCATTGCATTTTAAGGTTTGCAAAATACTCTATTAAAATTATTTCATTTGATCCTCATAACAACCCTGTGCTATTATTATAATACCTATTTTTACAGATGAGGAAATCAAGTCTCAATGTCTCAGACAACCTAAAACTAAATTATGGAATAATTTACTAATCTATATCAAAGGAGGGAGTTTCCAGGACAATGTAGTTTCCTACATTAATGAAATCACAATTCCCAATCAAAATGTTAAGTCATTCTTCATATTGATTGTAAATACGTTTCACTGACTTCAGAATAGTGGCCCTAATTCTTGCTTCTGGGGACACATAACGCAAACCTAATCCACTTCCATGGTAGCCCTTCTAATAGTAAAAGATAGCCATCATAGACCAGATGACCTTTGAGGTCCTTTCCAGCTCTAATGCCATTATCCTACATCCTTTCTAAGTCTTCCCTTCCACAAGTTCAGGATCTTCCTCAGGTTCTTCAATGCCATAGTATTTAAACCCTTAAAATTTTAAGATTGAAATTGACCTTTGCTGCATGCATTCCAGTTTATCAATGTTTTTCCAAATATATGGGTTTCAGAAGTGGACATCATATTTTAATAGTCTCTCCAAATCTGTTGCCTCCTTTGTTTATTTGTTTGTTTTTTAAATTCACTATGCCTTTAGTCAAGCAAACTAATATTGAGCTTAAACTAATATTGACTTAAGCCTTTCAGTCCAACTTTAACTGTTTTCTAGGCTGAGTTACATCCTGCCAGCACAACAATATTCTGCTCACCATCAATTACCAGTTGCTAGGCAAGTTATATGGACAAATATACAACACAGAGCAAAGGACCTAACAGCTAATGAATTATTTTTTTTTTAGTGGATAGGGATGTCAACTGTTTTGAAGTGCATTGATTGATAGCCCACTCTATTCAAACCATGGTGCTGTAATGTATCCTTAGGTCATTCTGCCTCCTTTGTCAAGCAGTTGTATACCTGATTAATCATCTTCCTTACTACCTTACTCTAGTCTTTAAACTAAGGGATTTCAATATTTAATTTGACACTCCCTCAAACTCTCTAAAATCTTCCAATTTTTCAGTCTTCTTAATTCTCGTGATTTACTTCTTCACTTCACATTTCAGCCACATATGGGAATAGATCTTACTAAGACCTGCTTACAAGTGTTCTAATTCCTTAATCAAAAACTCTGGCTTTTCCCTACCTGGCTATAACCTCCTATCTCTTCTTATGACCTAACATCCCTAAATTTACTCTTTGCCCTCATTTTGATTTCCAGTTCTTTACACCATAATCATTGCTCTATCTTCACTTTACTCTGTTCCTAATCCTAACCCTATAGTTAAATCAATTCAATTCTCCATACTTTTGAATTGGATATTCCCCATAGCTGGAAGATACTCCTGTCTCATTTCTGAATCCTTCTTTTTCTTCAAAACACAGACCAAACACCATTTTCTATATGAAACTCTTACTGATTCTCTAAATGCAAGTACCCTCACTTTCTATCTTGTATTTACTTATATTCATTCTCTTTATATTGATTCCAATATTAGAAAACAAAAAGGTCTTCCCCTTTTAAATGAAATGATTCCTGGTTTTCTCCTCATTTCTCTACATGGGATTTCTGATTTTTTTTAAGGCAAATAAGACACATAAAAAAGTTAATTGTCCAGGGTCATGTAGTCAGAGATAGGATTTAAAAGCAGGTCTTTCTGAAGCCAAATCTATACAGGCATGATGCCACACTATCTCTGAGCTCCAAAGTATTATTAGTTATCAATAGACATGCAGTAATATTTATAAATTAATTTGAGATTATCAATTCCAAAATTTTATCCTTAAGGATAGAGACTGTACCTTATTTACTTTTGCATCTCCCTCATTATCTAGCTACATGACCTGTAGTAGGCATCTAGTGACTGTTTCCTCCTCTGACCTTCTCTCAAATCAACAATAAAATAAGCCTCCGAACTGATCTTTAAGTCAACGAAGCCAGAAATATTTGGACTAGGAAATACTGCTTGCAGTTACCTTTGAAGAACTTCATAGCATGTCTGTTTCAGTCGGGCAGCAGGGTAAACAGTTTGCTCGGTGCAACTCCAGAACAGAGGGCAGCTCCGGAACAGAGGGCAAAGAACTGGGTGGGACTCAGTTCAGTGTGGCAGAAACTCCAAACACCTGGGGAGTGTTTCTAAGGCATTCCGGACACTCTGCCCTGATTGGGGGCAGGTGTTTTGGCAGATTTGCCTTTTTTAAGGAGTAAACTGGGCAAAGTCCTAGCCCCACTGGCCCAGCACCGGAAGTTAATTAGCGGAATTGCCCCAGGGCAAACTACCACAGCCACTTCTCTAGCTTTAAACAGACCCCAAGCTTTCTAAAAAATGAGTAAGAAGCAGAAGAGAGCTCTCACCATAGACAGCTTCTATAGAGAGAAAGAAGGGCAGACCCCAGATCCTGAAGTTCCTATAGGCAAAGCAACTCCAGAGGAAGCCATCAAGGGAGATATAACCTGGTCCCCTCCTCTACAAGGCCTTCCTGGAAGATGGCATAAAGAATCTCAAAAGAGAGCTGGATGATAAATGGGGAAATGAACTGAGATCAGTGCAAGAAGCCCTCCAAAAGAGATATGATAAAGACACCAATGTATCGAAAAACAAAATTGAAGTGGAAAAAGTATGCAGTGAACAAATTGGCCAGTTACAAAAGGAGCTAAAAAAGGTGACTGAAGAAAACAACACATTAAAAATAAGAATTGAACAAATGCAAGTGAATGACTCAATAAGACTTCAAGAATCAGTCAAACAAAAACAAAAAAATGAAAAAAAATAGAAGAAAATATGAAATATCTCCAAGGAAAAACAACTGACTTGGAAAATAGATCTAAGAGAGACAATCTAAGGATTATTGGACTTCCTGAAAGCCATGATGAAAAAAAAAAAAGAATCTAAACACTATCTTCCAGGAAATCCTGAAAGAAAACTGAGGTTGTAGAATCAGAAGGCAAAATCACCATCAAAAGAATTCACCAATCACTTCCTGAAAGAGACCCCAAAATTAAATCCCCAAGGAATATCATGGCTAAATTTCAGGACTATGGCACCAAGGAAAAGATATTGCTAACAGCTAGAAAGAATTCTATCTTACCTGGTACATTTGCTTTTCTGCAGCATTTCTGGGATTCCTCTTCCATTTCAAACAGGTTTCATTAAATACTGAAACACTGAAGGATCCATCATCATCTGCAACAGTGAAAAGAGTATTTTTAACAGCCATCATTTTGCACAAATTATCAAGGTTAAGTCTTCTTCAAACCCATGAACACCTTGAGGCAGTGGGGCAAGAACTGGGCGCAGAAGTCCTGCCTCCTTTGACAGCAAAGTTCCATAAAACAAACTGCCATCTGTCTACCTTCCATAGTGTGTCCTCTCTCAAATGTATAATGTGGGAGCAGACTATGTGTCTTTCTCTGCTTCCATTGAATTGGCATTTCTGATAACTTGGGCTTGACCTGGCATGGCCTCTGGTTTGCTTTCTCATGTATGAAAGTGAAGACCTGCCTCATTTTCTCAGAAGAGTTCTACTCGTGGGCCCTGATGGCTGCCCTTAATCATCGTCAACTTATTGGTCTCATTTTCTCCTACAGTCTAGGACTCTCCACTTATTTAGCTAAATTCTGGCTAGAATGGCATAGGAGGGAGAAAAATTTATCTGCATTATGACCAAAATGAAAACAAGTGACTAACAATCAAAAGTGTATTTACAAGAACTCTTAGAATGGGATGGTTTCAACTTTAAGGAATGATAGAAATCATGACAGATAGTTGGGTGAAGTAGAGCACTGAATCTGGAGTCAAGAAGAACTGAGTTTGAATCCTACCTGATCCTTCAATCAATTATTCAATAAACATTTATTAAGCACCCAACGTGTCCTCGAAGCACTGTGCTAAATGCTGGGAATAGAAAAAGAGGCAAATGCCCTGAACTGCCCTGCCCTGAAGAATCTTGCAATCTAATGGGGGGAGACAATATGCAAACAAATATACGCAAACAAGCTACAAACAAAATTAAATAGGAAATAATTAGCCTAAAGAAGGCACTGGGAAAGGAAGGAAAGGGTCCCACATGTGCAAGAATGTTTGTGGCAGCCCTTTTTGTAGTGGCTAGAAACTGGAAACTGAATGGATGCCCATCAATTGGAGAGTGGCTGAATAAATTATGGTATATGAATATTATGGAATATTACTGCTCTGTAAGAAATGACCAGCAGGACGATTTCAGAGAGGCCTGGAGAGACTTGCATGAACTGATGCTGAGTGAAATGAGCAGAACCAGATCAATGTACACAGCAACAATACTATATGATGATCAGTTCTGATGGACGTGGCTCTCTTCGACAATGAAATAGTTCAAACCACTTCTAATTGTTCACTGAAGAAAGCCATATACACCCAGAGAGAGAAATGTGAAATATGGACCACAACATAACATTTTCATGCTCTCTATTGATGTTTGCTAGCGCATTGTGTTTCCTTTCTCTGATTTTTCTTTCTTGTAGATGTGATTTTTCACAAAAATGATAAGTATGGAAATATGTATACATATATTCGATTTGTCAAGTATTTTAACATAATTAACATGTAATTGACTTCCTGCCATCTAGGGGAGGGGTGGGGAGTAGGGGGAAAAATTTTGTAACAGAAAGCTTTGTAAGGGTTAATTTTGAAGAATTACCTATACATATGTTTTGCAAATAAAAAGTTTTAATTAAAAAAATTTTTTTAAAAAGAAGGCACTGGGATTAAGAAGGATTGGGGAAGGTGGGATTTTAGTTGGAATTTAAAGGAAGCCAGGGAAGTCTTAGGAGGGAGAATGTTCCAGACATGTCAGACAGCTAGGAGCCAAGTGATTCCATTTCTTGTGTAGAATGGCCAAGAGGCCACTGTTACTGAATCAGAGTACATGTAAAAGGGTAAGGTAAGAGAAGACTGAAAAAGTGGGAGGAGACTAGATTATAAAGGGTTCGAAATGCCAAACAGAAGATTTTGTATTTGATCCTTGAAGCAATAGGAAGCTACTGAGTGACATGATCAGACCTGCACTTTAGGAAAATCATTTCAGTAGCTGAATGGAGGATGGATTAGAGTAAGGAAAGACTTGAAGCCAGCAGACCCGCCAGCAGGCTATTGCAATAGTCCAGATGTAAGGGGTTGAGGACCTACATTGGAATGATGGCAGTTTCAGAGGAGAGAATGAGGTATATTCTGGAGATGTTACAAAGGTGATATTGACAGGCCTTAGCAACAACTTGGATATAGAGGATGGGAGGAAGGGGGTCCCTTCTATAAAGAGGAGTCCGGGCCTGAGGGATTGGAGGATGGTCTTGCTTTTTATAATAGCAGGAAAAGTAGAAGGAAGAGAAGGGTTGGGGAGAGAGGAGGAATAATGAGTTCTTCCTAAATTTTATTACCCTAGGCAAGTCACTTAACTTGCCTCAATTTCCTAATCTATAAAACAAAAAGGTAATAAAAATTATAATACCTGCCTTTCAGGATTGTAGCAAAGGTCAATTGAGAATGTATGTTAGGTGATTCATAATAATAAATGCAATATCAAATGTGAATTATTATTATTATTAAAAGGGCAATGGAGAAAGGTTCTTTTCCCAGGCAGAGCATGACTTAGGAACCATTCACCTATGCATTGTAGAAGTAAATCAAGATGAAGACAGACCTGGATTCAGATACAGCATGGAAAAAGATATTTTATGCCTCCTACTAATCTTGTACTCCCTTTGAATGCTCCATTTTATTTTCTTTGAGTAGGCAGAACATGGTGCCCAAGTAATGAATCAGAGCAAGGCTGCTATTAAAAAAAAAAAAATACTCTGCAGAGACCAGCAGTCACACAGCTAATGCTAACACTGAAGCAAATTTTATAACAAAAGAACATCCTATATTCTTCCCCAGGGAGAAAACACTTAAATATCAATCACAGACAAAAACAATATATTCCAATATCCTGTGTGTTTATAAGGTTGAAGAACTCTCCAAACGCTCTGATAAAATTATAGAACACAGGCCATTGTTAGCTTTGAAGAAACTAAAGTTTATTTAGAAGTTATCTTGGTCCCCTCACTATGGGAAGGATTCTCTTCATTCTCTCTACCTTCATATGAGTGATGAGATTACAGGGTGAGGATAATTATTTTAAATACAATTTATAGTATACAATACTTAGCTAACTGAAGAGTATCCTCCTCTTCTCATTGTCTATAAATGCAAGCTGACATAACTCTATGAAGCTTTGATATTATGCACTCTCTCCAGCTATTCTCTTATGTGTTCTTCCAAAGCAAAACAAACAAACAAAAAAAAAATACAAGTCATTCCCCAATTGATAAAGGATCAAAGGATATGGACAATTTTCAGATAAATGAATTAAAGTCATTTATAGTCATATAAAAATGCTCTAAATCATTACTGATTAAAAAATTGCAAACTAAAACAACTCTGAGCTATCACTTCACAGTGATATCAGAATGGCTAAGATGACTAGAAAAGACAACAACAAATGTTGGAGAGGATGTAGAAAAACTGGGACACTAAACGCCCTGGTGGTGGAGTTGTGGATTGATCCAATCATTCTGGAGAGCAATTTGGAACTATGCATAAAGATTTATAAACTGTGCATATCCTTTCATTCAGCACTGCCATTTTGGAATGTATGCCAAAGAAATCATAAAAGAAGGAAAAGGATCCAATGTGCAAAAATGTTTGAAGCAGCTCTTTTTGTAGTATCAAAGAACTGAAAATTAAGTGAATGCTCGCTCATCAGTTGAGGAATGAGTGAATAAGTTATGGCATTTGAATGAAATAGAATATTCTTGTTCTATAAGAAATGATTAGCAGGCTGATTGCCTACTAGCAAAACCTACATGAACTGAGACTGAGTAAAGTAAGCAGAATCAGGAGAACATTGTACATAATAACAGCAAGATTGTTTGATGATCGACTATGATAGCTCTTCTCAGCAATTCAGTGATCTAAGGCAATGCCAGTAAACTTCAGATGGAAAATGCCATTCACATCCAGAGAGAAAACTATATGTGGATTGAAGCATACTATTTTTACCTTTTTGTTTGTTTGTTTGTTTTTTCTTTCTCATGTTTTTTTTCTGTTTTGGTCTGATTTTTCTTTCACAATATGACTAATATGGAAATACATCTAAAATGGTTTTTCATGTATAATCTCTATCAGACGGCTTGCTGTCTGTGGGAGTGGGGAAGTAAGGGAGAGAGAGGAAAAAATTTAGAACTCAAAAAATCTTACAAAAATGAATGTTCAAAACTATTTTTATACGTAGTTAGAAAAAATAAAACATTATTGAGGGGAGAAAAAAACAAAGTGAAGCAAAAAAAAAATTACCCCACCAGAATCGGCACTGGTAACTTATAGCAGAATATAGTAATAGGAGACATGTGCTTGCATGAAGCTTAAGAGAGGAGTTCAAAGATACTCCTCCTAAACTTCAATCTCCTATGTGGGGAGTGGGGTATGAGGATGGGAATGAATTCCTTAGGCATTTTTATCTCAGAATCTAGCCTTTGAGGAGGGAGGAGAGGTTGCCTGGAAAGCACTAACTTTGATAGTTGTGTGATGATGAATAACTCAAAGTTCCAAAGTTCCTTAGTTTAAGAATTTGAGCACTGGACTCAAATTCTTTACTGGAGAGATAAAATTTCTCAATGCATCCTGTTTCTAGAATAAGAAATAAGACAATATGTATGTTTCCTATATTACATCCTACTTGGAGAACAAAGCCAGCAAGTTACTTTGTGCAGTTCCAGTGACAAAGAAATCTACTTGTTCATTAAGCTTCAAAGCATGTTTAACTTCAGTGGGAGTCTAACTGCAGAGGGATACTAGCAGTTCTGCCAGCAAAAATAACAAAAGTTACCCTAATAGCAACTCTAAGTTCAGTTTTCTTTTGAATGAGGGGAGTTGAGCTATATAAATGTTTTAAGCTTCTATATTTGTTCATGGGCTCTTATGAATCCTTGAGGTTTTATGTATTTCCTTTAGTATGAAATAAAGGTTGCACATAGCCCATAATTACATTGTATATTGAGTACCTATGCAGGGACCCACCACTGAACCATCCTAGATTTGGCTATATCTAGATTTATCTTGAAGAATTTCCTTGGATGATCCAGATTGGGGCAGCAGGCCAAAAGGAAAGACTCTGACCATTTGGGGTCAAGTTCCCAGGAAGATCAGTCCATGTGAGCCTAAAAATAAGTTTCCTTTCTCTAGTCCTCAGTTTCTTCATCTGTAAAATAAGGGGATTGGACCAGATTGACTCTTAAGACTTTTCAAACTCTAAGTTTAGGATTTTAAAGTATTACTCTGGGAGTTGTCCTAAGGAGTTGGGATGGTTTCTTGTAATAAAGTTCATGAGGCCCCATCAATACACTTTCCCACAATGATTATCAGTTGATAACAATTTGCCAGCTGGAATTAATTAGATTTTGCAAAGCAAAGCTATTTACTATGGTGTTAATAGTTGAAAAAAACATCCCTCCAAAAGACTGTGACAGAATCTCTCCCTAGAACATTCAATCTTGAAAAAAGTGCTTAGAGAACATAGGTGGCAAAGAGATAACCAGATTCTGGTTGTTCCAAGTCCTTCCTCTCTTTTTTGTTGTACTAACAAAGTCTCCCTTAAGTCTGGTGTAGAGTTTCTATTGGACTCATCAGAGAACCTTGAATCTGGTTTTTTTTTTTTTCATCCTAGTCAGTCTGTTCCTATCTCCCACTACAGACACTGCTGCCAGAACCTGCTGTCCCAAGGACACTGTTAAGAAGTAAATAAATGCTCTGTAAGAAACGACAGCAGGACGATTTCAGAGAGGCCTGGAGGGACTTGCATGAACTGATGCTGAGTGAAACGAGCAGAACTAATATGTCTCCCAAAAGTCCATGTGGTGAGTAAGGTTTATCCATTTCATCTGGATCTCACCTTTATTCTCATTTCTCATCTACTCACCTACATCCCAGAGCTGTCTCCTACTTCTCGATGTGTTCTGAAACTGGGTCATCTAACCCACTCCTGACACTCTAGGAACTTCCCTACATTACCCCTACTTTCACAGAAGAGAATAGGTTATGATTTAAGGATCCTACATGAACATAACTTCACTACCACCTACCAGCTGTTTGAATCCTGACAGTTACAGGCACAGAGAGCCTAGGAAAGGTAATCCTAATGGTCACAGTATAGTTGGTACCCTGATCCAGATGTAGGCAGACCTCAGGCTCCTGACTGCTTGTGGTGAAGTTCAAGAAGTCCTCATGGACAAATTCTGTCCGATCTCGTTGCTGTCCTTGAATATGTATCTGTGATGGGAGAAAAGGTAAGTTTTCAGTGGGCTAGATGAAAAAAGATCAAGGAAACTCTATTTTTCTTGAACTCTAAATACTGTACTCTCCACTTCATCCCCCAAAACTTCATTCCACATCAAACTATTTTGCTGAAGGTGAATTGGCCACCAGGTATCTAAATATCTAAAAGTTGGATCCTAGAAGTCTAATAGAGTCATTTCTATATAGCTAACCCTCCTTTTCCAAACAAAAGATAGCTTATAGTAAAGACCTTTATTATCATTCTGTAATCACCTACCAGCAGGTAAAAAGCAGGTTATTCTAACTTCTAGCTCTCATTTATCCATATAATCTCAGAAATAAATATTAATGAAAATACCAAAATGCAAGCAAATAAATTTCTTCTTTCAACTGAGTATATGTTTGAAGAAATGATGTAGAACAAAAATAATGTTGATCAGTTGTTTTTCAGTAGAATGCAAATTCTACTCTTCATGATGCTATTTGTTTTTTATTTTTTGTTTTTGTTTTTGACAAAGAAACTATAGTGGTTTGGCATTTCCTTCTACAGCTCATTTTACAGATGAGGAACTGAGGCCAAATCTGAACTTATGAAGATGAGTCTTCCTGACACTAAGCCCAGCATTCTATCCACTGTAGCTACCTAGCTGTCAGCAAATATAATATTCATTTTTAAACAGTTAAAATAACAGATTAAATGAGCAACAGTTTTTAAAAGTCAGTAACAAATACAAAAGTAATTTTTAAAAAATAAAACAGTTGTTTTTTAAAATATTTGCAATGGAGGCCTGACATGGTTTCTCATCCTTGCAACTGGGAAAGGCTAAGGCTATTTCATCACTTGAGCTCAAGATTGTTGAATTGAAATATGGTTAAACTCAATAAAATATCTGCATTAAGTGCAGCACAGATATGGTGAGCTCTTCCTCCCTACCCCCTACCCTGCCAGAAGCATGGAGTCACCAAGTTGCCAAAGGAGGAGAAAACCAGCAGTTTTAGAAATGGCGCAGGTCAAAGCTTCTGGGCTGATTCATATTGGGGTCAGGCTGCTGTACTTCCAACCTGGCAAAGACAGGGAAACCCAGTCTCCAAATCAATCAATCAGTCAATCAATCAATCAATATATGAGTGAATAAACATTTTAATATTTTAATCATATTTAACTTTAATAATATAATATTAAAATAAAAATTTCTATATACACTGGTATATAATGATTCACTTTTAACAGGAGCCCTTTCCTCTTCATCATTTCACAGGATCATAGATTTAGAGCAAAAATCATCATCAATATATGTAAAAAGTATCCTTGATCCAGAGATTTCCTTGAAAGCCCTGCTCCATTCCTTTTTATTGTGTATCTACTTGTTATTCAGTAATTTTTCCAGTCATCTAGTCTTCATGACCCAACTTGGAGTTTTCTTTGGCAAAGATACTAGAGCAGTTTTACCATTTTCTTCACTGGTTCATTTTAGAGACAAGGAAATTGAGATAAACAAGGTTAAGTGCCTTACCCAGGTTCACACAGCTAATATGATTAGATATTAGACTTGATTTGAATTTAGATCTTCCTGACTCCAAGCCCTGTTCTCTTATCCACTGCACCATCTCCTTGCCTATGTATTTACTTATCTCTGTGCATGTTGTTTCTCTCCTATAGAACAGGAACTTTGTGAGGGAATGGACTATTTTGGTTTTGCATCAACAGTGCCTGAAGGCATTTAACAATGCTTGCTAAATTGATAGAGATAGGAACTGGACCTGCTAATTCATTAGTACCCAAGGTGAGAAAACTCATCAGCAACTTCTCTGAAAAACTTCTAGCCCTAGAGAATTAACTAGAACTTTTAGAAATTAAAGTGACAAGACAATCAGCCTCTAGGATTAGACTAAAATGAATTGAAATGGTGGTGGGATTGAACAGCAAGTGAATTAGGAAACTCCCAAAGGAACAGGGTCCTAATCATTGTTACACGTAATTAAGCCTGTAATTAAATTTTAACTTCAATTTTTCTTTTTTCTACAAGGAAGAAAAACCAATTGTTTCCTTACCAGATATGCCATCTTCAAGTCCTCTCTTCCTGGAGTCACTCTCCATTTCACACAGGTATCATTAAACACAAACACATTAGTAATCGATGTCTTTTTTTCTGGATTAAAAAATAATAATAATGCACAATTATCAATGTAGCCTTGAAAAATCCTAATGCAGGGCAGTTAGATAATCCTGAAGCAAGAGGACCTGAGTTCAGA
>JAJPUD010007473.1:142-20075 GCA_023553655.1 Myrmecobius fasciatus | reverse complement strand
AAGGAAGGAAGGAAGGAAGGAAGGAAGGAAGGAAGGAAGGAAGGAAGGAAGGAAGAAGAAAAATCCTAATAATAGATGAGAGAATGACCTAGTTTATTTGCATCAACAAAATTGTTAATGATCACTGTTAATTATTTGATATCAACACAAACTAACCCATCAACCACTAGAATGCTCATACCTAATCCATGAAAGCTGGGTAGATCACATAAATACAGGGAAATAGTTTCCCCACCCCACCCCACCCCCTTGTGATGAGGAATGTCAGCCTGTGATTAATATGACAGCCCACTGGGGGCCACTGTCGTTCCAATTAGCCTGAAGCTAAAAGGGAGCTTAGGTTGGGCTCCATGATGAATCAGCAATCCTTTTCTCTACTCACACTAATCAAGTAAAGGGGCAGCATGGTATAAAAGGTTAATTCCAAGTTCAGTGATAATTCTAAGAAAGGCAGAGATAGATGAAGCCCCACTACCATTCTCCATAAGCTCCCACAAGCTAAATAGCTGAGCCTTGGAAACTCTGTTAAGGTAAACACTAAAACTCTACTATATTCCTCCACTCAAACCTCCACTAGGTTTGAGTAGTTTGTTCCAGCTCAGTGAGGAGCTCATTGATTTCTCTGGATTTTCATGTTTGTTTTTAAAGGGAGACCCATGTCAAACAGCATTATACCAACATGCAAACTACCCTGCTACCACAGGACACCTCTCTGAAAACTAAGTTGGTCTCCTTTGACCCAAGTTAAAGCAGTATTTATAAAACATCAAGTAGTTCCCTCTCAGGGAGTTAACTTTAAATGTGATTCACAATTTCTTTAAAAATTAGTGAAAAACACTGAAAGAAGTCTTCATTCTATTAAGGAGCAGTATTCCAGGTGGTGCTTTCCCCCTCACCCCCTACCCCTCTCATCATGTAAGAAGAGGACAGATCTCTAAACCACAGGTTCTTATCCTGGGATATGTATGTGTGTGTGTGTGTTTATATGTATATATATATATGTGTGTGTATACATATATATGTATGTGTGTGCATATATATGTATACATACACATATATACAAACATATTGACTACTATATTCTAAAATAATTTATTTCTTTTATAGTATTTTGTATTTTATTGTAGGCATTTAAAAACAGGTTTTTCAGAAGGGGTCCATAGGGCTTTACCAGATTGTTTAGTATCCACATGATACACACACACACACACACACACACATACACACACGGTTAATAACTCCTAATCTAAGGTTTAAAAAAAATTACCCCATTCCCTGATTATTTTTTATTGCCTTAAGCAAATCTCTTTTCAAGGCCTATTCTGAGATAAATCTAGTACTCTTATAGATCATCTTAGTTATCTTGTGCTCACTACTATGAGATTACTAATTGAACTCAAATCTATTCAACTGTCTTAGTATGAGAATCTACTAAACAAGGACCACTTCTAGGCCCATATTTACAGTGCCATCTAATAATTGATTAGAGTACCGATATCACTGTTTTTCTAAAATACTTCTCCTTTGGCTTCCCATTCTCTACTGAGACCAGGGTATTTTATCTAGAACTTCTCTTTGCTCCCCCACACACACTCTGTACATTGTATTATATTTATCACTTTCTATTTGCTTTCCCATCCTGGGTTTCCCCAGAGAATATAAGCTCTCTGGAATTTTTTTCCTTTGTATCCCAGCACCTAGCACAATTTCTTAGTAAATCAGAAGGATTAATTAAATAAGGCACAGTGAACAGAACACAAGATTTAAAGTCAAGAAGGCCTGAATTCAAATGATGCTTTTGATACTTACCAGCTGTATAACCCCAGGAACTGAACACCTTTGTCTCTGTTTTCCTTATTTGTAAAATGAATATTCTATAATTACAACACTTACCTTACAGACTTGTAAGGTTCAAATGAAATAGTCAATATGTGTGTGTGTGTGTATATATATACATATACATGTGTATATACACACGTTATATGTGTGTAACATGTGTGTATGTATACATTTTTGGTATTCTTATAAATATTTATTGAAATGGTTGTTCAATTATATCTAAGATCTCTTTCAATTTCTAACATCTGATGAATACACAACAGGTGTCCAGAAGTAGCAGCTTATGTCTCTGGGGCTCTGAGTCCCTCTGATCATTCACACATAACTCTGTTGCTTCATTGACCATTCCAGAGAACAAAAACATTCCAAACCAAACCACTTCCCTTTTGATGAACCACTGAAAAGAAAAGCCCCAGCATGTTGATTTACACAGGGAGGACATGAATCTTCTACTAGGAGGCCCCTCTCCTGAGTAAAGAAGCCAAAGAAATAAGTGAAACAAACATAAAAGATGTTCTCTCTGTCTCTGTCTGTCTGTCTCTCTCCATCTCTGTGTATGTGTCTGTTGGTCTCTCTGTCTCTGTCTCTTTTTCTCTAATTCTCCATTCTTCCTTTTAATTTTCCACTAATGACAGCTGCAAATGAACAAATACCACCTGCTCCCAGCTGGTGCTGCAAGCTCTATGGAAGTGAGACCAGAATGTTAGAAAAGGTTAGTGTCAAGCATTTCAAAGACCCTCTTTTGGCTCAATCTCAATCTCAGAGGAAAGAGTCAGAATTATTTTCTCAGAAATCTCTCGGTGCCACCTGCAACCTGCTTGTTTCTTTGTGACTACTGAGTACAGGCACAAGCAGAAGGGATGCTCAGAGTTCCAAATTTGGGTGAGGCTAGGTCCTACTGAGCAGAAAATCTTGTTGCCCCAGTTATGCATTGTTCTGTTCCTACTCTGGCTAAAAGACATCCTTTCCCCCATAAAGACTTTGTTTTCATTTACTGAGCTGTGATTTACATGCCCACTTCAAGCTTGTTGCCATAAAGGTCCTAGACTGACTTGATTTTATTTTTTTTTTGTGAAACCTCCTTATTGACTGCTACCTACTCTCATTCTCTCCTGTTAGTATCTTATATGACAAATGAGGGCTCACTTTGACCATGACCCCCATTCCATACACTAATCCCAAATGAATTTGGTAACCAAACCTCCTAAACATCAGAATCTGATAGGTTTGGGATGTTACCATATAGAGAATAATATAATTGATTTTTCTAAGCAAGCGTACCAGACCTCATATATCTAAATGAAGACTTTCTTTCAAAGTAGTCCCTGTGAGAAAATTATACACTTGTTCCAATGGTGAAGTGCATAGAACCCTGGTCCTGGAGTCAAGAAAACATGAGTTCAACTCTGACCTCAGATATTTAATGCCTATGTGATCCTGACTACAAGTACTTTAGTCTCTGCCTCAGTTTCCTCATCTGTAAGATGGGGATAATAATACCTGGGGTATTTAATGAGATCATTAAATGAAATAATAATTATAAAGCACTTAACACAGTGTCTGGGACATAGTAAGTACTATATAGATGTTACCTTTTGTTTTTTATTTATTAGCATTCAGATGTGAGTCACAGATGTGAGAGTTGTGGGGATCAAATGAGATAATATTCATAAAGCACTAATTATACTTAATATTTGTAAAGCACAGTATCTGGCACAAAGAAGGCACTAATATAAAATTCTAGTTACTTAATTCTGTTTTAGATTTATCTAGAGAGACCCATGCTTTTATCTAATATCAGGAGTGGAAAAAAATCTCTATCTTTTTCAGGATAGACACGATTTTTGGAAATAACCTAAAATCATCCTGGAACAAGTGGCATAAGTGCTAAAATTGAGAAATCCCATTAAAGGCAGGGGTGTGCTGTTAAATGTTTAACAACCAATTCACCAAGCCAAAAAGAAAATTGTATACCTGACACACTTTTAAATTTAATTCACATCAACAGTTTCTCCATCAGTTTCTTAAATCTAGACAGTCAATAAAGTTCTGATTTGTAACATTTGCTCATTTCTCAACACTGAACAAATTTGGATTGGTTTGTTTGATTTTAAACCAAAAATAAAGTCTGAGCAAAGAATTGGAAACAAAGTAATGGGAACAGCTAAACAAACTGGATAAATCAATGTAAAGGAATGTTACTATGCTAAAAGAATTTATGAATGTGATACACACAATGAAGCTTGGAAATGAGCTACCTGAACTGATGCAGAATAAAAGTAAGGAGAGCACAAAAAAATAGACCCACTTGGTTATAACAATGTAAATTAAACATGTATGCGAGTGTGTGCACACACACACACACACACACACAAAATGGCAAGTGGTACAAAATCATAAAGAAAAAGCATGACTCAAAAGCAAAGATATAAGAAGTTACCCCCACTCTACCCTTTTGCAGAATAAGAGGTCCATGAGTATGTTAGCTACATTACCCACATTTTCAGACTTTTTTGCTAATTTTTTCATTTTTTTCTTTCTTTTTTTTTAAAAATATTCTTTGTTATATAGAATGGCAGTCTGGGAGGGAAAAGGAAGAGATAATGATATTAGAAGAAATTATAGTGATGTTTAAAAAATGACATCAATAAAAATTTATTTAAAGAAAGTCTGATTATTAAGTAATGACTAAATTTTTTGTAAAGCTCATAATCTGGTTCTTAATTTTTTTTCTTTTAAAATTGTGTTTAATCATCTGGGATTTTATTAAGCAAAGATATTGAAGTGGTTTGCCATTTCCTTCTACCGCTGATTTTACAGATGAAGAAATTGAAGCAGAAACTGAACCAGTTTTTGTTTGTTTTTGCCTGAGGTCATACAGTATCTGCAGCCAGATTTGAACTCAGGAAGATGAGGCTTACTGATTGCCTGGTACCCTATCCACTGTACCATCTAGTTACTCAATTTGACTGAAAACCAATTCATAAAAAGCACTCACCCCTCCCCCCAAAAAAAGTCTGAACAATATCAGCATCATTGGAATAAGAGTATAGCCTTCCAAGGTAACTATTTTGATGAACAATGTTTATCTAGATAGAAAAATTGTAGTATATTTGTTACAAAATCAATTTTGTTATTTTATAGTCTGACACTATAGGACAGGTTGTGCAGAGTTTTCATATGCATGGAAACATACATGCAATGCATATATTTATGTAATTCTATCCATTTATATGGGAGAGAAAGAGAAAGGTTAATAAAAGCCCCAAAAACATTTTTCTTTTTTCTTTTCTTCTTCTCCTTCTTCTTCTCCTTCTCCTCTTCCAACTCCTTCTCCTCCTTTTCCTCCTCCTCCTTCTTCTTCTCTTCTTCCTCTTCCTCCTCCTCTTCTTTTTTTTCTTCTTCTCCTTCTTCTCTTTCTTCTTCTTTTCTCTTTCTCTCTCTTCTTCTCCTCTCTCTCCCTCCCCCCTTTCCCTCCCTCTCTTCCCTCCTTCCTTCCTCCCTCTTCCCTCTCTCTCTCTCTTCCTTCCTTCCTTTCCTCCTCCTTCCCATTCTTCTTCTCTCCTTTCTCTTTTTTCCTTCCTTCCTTCCTTCCTTCCTTCCTTTCTTTCTCTCTTTCTTTCTTTCTTTCTTTCTTTCTTTCTTACTTCCTTTCTTCCTCCCTCCCTCCTTTCCTTTTCTCCCTTCTCTTCCTTTCCCTTTCCTTTCTTTCTTTTCCTTTCCTTTCCTTACTTCTCTTTCCTCCTTCTTTCCTTTCTTCCTTCCTTTCTTCCTTCCATCCTTCCTTCCTCAGCAAGGCATCTATAATCAGGGCTCAGGACAATTATTATTGCTGTTAGGGTACAAAGGAAAACTTTATGGTTAAATGGTTCCTGTTCTAACAAAGATGCCATCCTGAAGGAGCTGCACAGGGGTAATCATCAATCTTATAATTATTAACTAAAGTCATAAACATCAAGAACCAAATTAGTTCAATTGAATAAAAGCCAGGCACAGTCTTATCAAAAGAGAATCGAGCCTCTTTGATCTGGATGTACTGTATACTGGCTCACCAAGCACGAAGTCTCCACCTGGGTTTTCCCAGACAACTGATGCTGTTACCCAATTTCCAGGTGTCTGGAGTTTCCAGTTCAAACTGGTCTTTAAACTACCACCACTATTCCCCTGACTTCCCTTCCCCCACCAAAAAAACAAAACAAAACAAAACAAAACACTGACATGTTAGCTCTTGACTGGAGTTTGAGCCCCAGACAAGGTAAGGATCTTCATTACTGAATCAATGAAAAAGGGTCTGAGTGACATCCACTAAGTAACTAGATACACCTCAAGGTCAGTAGAGATAAATAATTCAACTCAGTCTGGCACTAAAAAATAAAACGTAAAGAGAAAGCAAGAGATTAGTGGACAGAGGTCAAGAAAAGGGTAAAAAGTAGAAGGAAGGAATAAAAAGAATAGAAAGAAAAATGGAAGAAGGAAAATGTAAACAATAAAAGCACACATGAATATCCTAGAACAGTTTTTGAAAAAATGAAATTTAGAAGTAGTACTTAGGATAAAGAGAAGGAATAAAAGTGAAAAGAGGAAGGAAGGAATAAGAATGAACTCAAAGAAAGAGCCATGAGAATTAATCTGACTGCATGTCCAGAAACCACTCACAATCAGAGAAAAATCTGCATTATACCAAGAGGAGGGAAAGAATAAGTATCATAGCAGTGAGTAGAATAGTGGAAATAGTAATTAATTTGATGGCAAAAAAAAAACCACCGAAAGGCTTTGATTCACAATTCTGATTCTTACAGCCTATATAACTTCCAGCCTGTTAATTACATTTTGAGTTCCAATCTCCTCCTTGGTAAAATGGGTGTGATCCTAATTGTTATATGATCTAGTCACAGTACAATCATAGTTGTAGTTTGAAATACAAGTTTATACTACATATGATTTATGCATATGCATAAGAACTTATTTGACTATGAACTATATGGGGATTGTTGTGAGGAAAGTACTTTGTAAATTGTAAATCAAAAGTGTAGCTTTTATCATCATTCTCAATAATGGACTTGGCTAAATTTCAATTTAACTGTGAATCCTGTCTGTCTCCTTAAGGCTCTTCTCAAGAACTATCACTGCAGCCTATGGAGTGGCTATTTCCTCTTTCTTTCAGTGAAATGTCTTACATTAATCCATGGAAATTATTGCAGTCACAAATTATATTCAAGATAGCCAAGCTGATGGGGATAATCATAATTAGCAGTTATATAATATGTTTGTTCTTCAAAGTGCTTTATAAGCATCAGCTAATTAATATGCTGCTATCTCCCATGTGAATCCCCCTGTTTTATGTAAAGCATGACTAATGTTTGATTCCCAGTGAATTCTGAGAGCACTTAGAGGGGCTCAAACCCTGGAGTGGGAATCACGAGACTCTTTCTACCTCTGGCCTTGATTTATGGTATGATCCCAATGTAGAAGAAATGAGGGAGGTTTCCACTACATTGCTAACCTTTTGAGGTCAGTGCCATAGAGAGTGGTTACCATACTTCATCACAAATTAGCCCTTGATATAGCAGCCAAAATAGGCTGTTGAGACAGCTGGTCTGATCTTATGTGGCCATGTGTCCTTCTACAAGTTACTTTTTCTCAGTCTCTCCAACTATGAATATTTGGCCTTTTTGCTCATCTCACATCCTTCACTAGGCTATTGTGAAGATAATGAAATATGAGATTTCCATTCTCTACGGAATAACTCAGGCAGAACCTGTATATTTCATGAAAGAGTTATTCTATATGTTTGGGGGACAAAATAATGAGTTCATTTTTGAGACTGAGTTTGAGACATCTATAGGACATCCAATTTGAGACATGAAATGGGCAGTTGGTAGTGCATAAATGAAGCTGAGAACCCAGCACTGGATTCCACACATAGACATATGTGTGTATGTATGAATGTATATGTATATCTGGCTGTGGGGTGGGGAGAAAAGGGGGCGGGGGAGAGAAAGAGAGAGAAAAAGAGAGAATGAGAGGGGGGAGAAAGAGAGAGAGAGAGAGAGAGAGAGAGAGAGAGAATGAAAATGAGAATGAGAATAACTGAACTTGTGCGAGCTAAGTGAGATTGCATAGAAGAAAAAGAGAAAGAAGAAGGTTCAGGAAAAAGCTTTACCCACAATTAGTGGAAGTGATATAGATGAACAGGAAAGGACCCTGAAAAAGAGCAGTCAGACAGATAAGAGGAAAACTTGGAAAAACCAGGGTCTTGACAGCCTAAAGGAGTTTTGGGGAGGAAGGAATAATTAATAATGTCAAATGCTGAAGAGGAGCCATAGTCTATACCTGTGCAATGTAAGGTGTTTTTCTTCCAGGTACCTTCTGCTGTGCAAAATGAGGTAAGGTTCCCTCCAGTGCTCTCAAAGCCATCTACACAAGTATAGTAGACCATACTTCCTAGATTAGAACTGTAATTCCCCACAAGGATAGCATGTTGGATCACTGGTGGGCTGCCACACTTTATCTCTGTAATAGAAATAATATACACATGTTTTCATATTTAGATATAAGTATAAACATATATGCATACATATATAAATGCATCTATCTATATCTAAATATGAAAAGAAAAAATGAATAAAAGGAAAACAAAAGAGGGCTTTTATTCTTTTTTCATTATTTAAATTATTTTATTACATTAATTATTTCCCAATTACACATAAAAATGTTTAAAAATCATTTGTAAAATTTTTGAGTTCCTCACTCCCACCCTTCCTCCCAACTTGAGAAAGTAAAAATTTTTATATCAATTATACATGTGAAGTCATGCAAAACATTTTCACATAAGCCATATTGCAAGTGGACACAGGCAAAACAATAAAAATAAAGAGAGTAAAAATATGTGCTTCACTGCATTTAAAGTTCATCAGTTCTTGCTCTAATAGCATTATCATTGATCTTTTGGAGTTTTACCTTGATCTTTGCCTTGATCAGAGTCCACAGTTGGTCATCCTTACAGTACTACTATACTCTACACTACAATGTTCTGGTTCTGCTCACTTTATTTTGTATCAGTTTATATAAGTCTTCCCAGGTTTTTTTTTAATCCATTCTGCTCATTCCATCAGAATCATATACCACAACTTCTTTAGTCATTTCCCCATTGATGGGCATCCCTTCTATTTCCAATTCTTTCCAACCACAAGAAGAGCTACTATGAATATTTTGATAAAAATACATCCTTTTTTCCTCTTTTCTTTTGTCTTTTGGGGATACAAACCTAGAGTTGTATTGCTGGGTCAAAAGGTATGAATAGATTTACAGCCCTACAGACCTAATTCCAAACTGTTCTCCAGATGGTTGGATCAGTTCACAACTCTATCAACAATGCATCTCAATCCTATGTATCTCAATCCTACATATTTATATGTGTAACAGGATTTTGGTACATTGCCCAGACTCCTATTTCATACTTATCTATATATGTACTCAGGGTTTAGTGCCTTAACCAGACTACTGTTTTAAATATATGCACACACACACAGAGAAAGAGAAAGATCTAATCTAATCCCTTCGTTTTATAGTTAAGGAAACTGAAACCCAGAGAAGCTGTACTCACATTTATATAGCTCACAAATACCTCACACTCATATAGCACCTACAAAATTATAACACACTGATTATATACAATCTCGTTTAATCCTCCTAACAACAACTAGTATAACAGTAAAAGAGAGTTGTGGTTATGGAGACAGAGAGCTATGGGTTCAGATTTTGCTTCACTATACTCTCCAAATCCTCAGCTGCTGCATCTGATCTTTAAATATACCTAGAGGACCATTGGGCCTTCCTCTCGTTCCTGCTTCAGAACCTTGGAACTTCTTTACCTTTCCAAATACACTAAAGCTAAGTTCATGTATAATGTACAATCAGGGGCTGTCTGTCTCTAGATCTTCTCAAAATAGAGCTTTGTGAAAGAAAAGCTTGTCTCACTTTTTCTTTTTGCATTTCCAGAGCTTAGTACATAGCAAATGCTTATCGAGTACTTTCATTCATTTATTCTATTTATTGTAAATGCCAGGGTATGCTGGATCTTGTTCCTGACAATGATAAGAGTTTCAATGTGAAAATTTATACCTTGGAAATCAGTAAATATTACAACTCAGGACTTATTATTTAGTTGACTGTCTAGATTTTAAAAAGTGATGGTGAAAATGTTAATACAGATTAAACTTAAAAGTATGTCATTTATAAACATTTATATATGTATATATGTGTATTATGCTTATGTGTATACACACATGTGTATATACCAATATACATACATGCAGATGTGTGAATTTGTAATACATATTCATATGTGTATATGTGTATTTTGACATTTTTCTGTATGCTCTCGTACAAATGAGATGTTGAACAAGTCTTGAAACCTTCCTTGGTTTCCCTTTCCTCATGTGGAAAGTCTGAGGCTTGAAATAATCTCTGGTCCTCTCTAAATCTAAATCTAAAAGATTCAGTGATTCATGTAAGGTCTCCCATAAGAGTTTGAAATGGCAAAGCCAGGTCTGGAATCCAGCCCCAGGATCAATGCTTACAAAGTGTCAACAGGAAGAGGCTTTAGGATCATCTACAGCAGTTCCCTCATTTTATACATGAAGATGCCTAAACCTTTTCTATTACACTGTATTTCCTCAAGTCACTATATAAGAAATTCAAATTTACTGATTATCTAAATGAAAGGAACAAAACACAAGTCCTATCAGAGACATGTTAGATATTTTTGTTAACTATTTCCAGTTTTTCTGTGCAAATAACATTATTAATATCTTGCTTTAAGAAAACACAGGAAGGGCAGCTAGGTGGTGCAGTGGATAGAGCACCAGCCCTGAAGTCAGGAGGACCTGAGTTCAAATCTGGTCTCAGACACTTAACATATCCTAGCTGTGTGACCCTGGGCAAGTCACTTAACCCTAATTGCCTAAGCAAAAAAAAAAAAAAAGAAAAGAAAACACAGGACACAGAAGTCCAAATTGATGAAACAGACAGAATTACCACCAACTGGTTGAGTTACTTTAAATATATTTTCTCTGATACATTTTAATCAAAGTAATAGAATTTTTAATCATTTTCAGTTGTGCCTTAATTTTGTGACTTCTTTTGGGGTTCTCTTGGAAAAGATATTGGAGTGATTTGCCATTTCTTCTGCAGCAAATTTTACAGATGAGGAAACTGAGAATTTAATAGAATTAAGTGACCTATCATACAGCTAGGATGTGTCTAAAGTCAGACTTGAATATTAGCCTTCCTGATTCCAGGCCAGGCCAACTAGCTGCCCATATGGAATTATGAAAATAGAAGGATCCTTAGAGATCATTTAGTTCAATCTCCTTATACAGAGAAAGGAACAAGTTTAGAAGCTAAATAACTTGCAAGGTCACAAAGTCTATTAGTGGCAGAGCCATGTTAGGAACCTAGGCTTCTGATTCCGAGTCAAGTACTAATTACATAATATGTATGTGGGTGTGTATGTTTATTTAGACCAGTAATTTCTGCATAAAGGATAGAAAAACAAAGAGACTAGAACAAATATTTAGCTCCACTGGCAATTAGAAATCAACTGGAAATTAATATAATAAATTTTCTTTTCTTTCCTTTTTTTCAATTGTGAGGAGGAAGTGGAAGAGAGAAAAGGATATACTTAATTGAACAAATTAAAATGTTAAAAAGAAAATACAGTAAATAGGAAATTTACATTACAACATCTATGGTCTTTTATAATGAAATCAAAGGGAAAATGTAAGTCACATTATAAAATTCAGGTTATAAACAACTTTTCATGAACCTAGCTATTGTTTACTGATGAGATGGCAGCTAGGTTCAGTGCCCTGTAATCAGGAGCTATGCAATTCTGGGCAAGTCACTTAACCCTGTTTGCCTCAGTTTCCTCATCTACAAAATAAGCTAGAGAAGGAAATGGCAAATCACAGCAGTATCTTTGCCAAAAAAATCCCAGATGGGGCCATGAAGTCAGACATAACTAAAATGACTCAACAGCAATAAAAGGTATGTTGACGGCTTTAATTTTGTCTTTCTCAACTTTGCAAATAAAATGTGGATATCTACCTCCCTAAATGGCATCACATGTTGAGATGGTTATATCATTATTAAAAGACAGGCTTACTATTACACTGTTGGTAGAGTTGTGAATTGGCAGTTTTGGAATGCAGTTTGGAATTATACTAAGAAAGTAACTAAAATGACCCAGAGATTCCACTACAGGACACCAAAGAGGTCAAAGAAAGTAAAACTTCATATGCACAAAAATATTTGTTTATATCACTTCTTGTAGTAGTGAGGAACTGAAACAAGGGAAATGCTCATTGTTTGGGAAATGGCTAAGCAAAATGTATAAGAATATATTACTGGACCATAAGGAACTATGAATATAAACTACATAAAGTACAATATATGATCTAAATCAAAGTGAAGTAAGTAGAAAAAGGGAAATAGTAAATAAAATGACTAGGATATAAATTGAAAAAAAAAACAAATGAAATTGAAGAATATGTAACTATAATGATCAATCTTAGCTCTGAAGAAGAAAGAAGAAAATATACCTTCCTCCCTTCTTTGCATATACTGTCAGACTTAACTGAAAAGTTGACTAGTTTTGCTGAGTTCCTTTTATCCCTTCTTGCTTTAAAAAAAAAAAAAAATTTGTTGCAAGGGATAACTGTCTGGAGAAGGAAAGGGGAGGAATATACCGAGAAATGAAGGAGATAGCAATAATTTTAATAGTTGTACTATACCCAATTTTTCTACATTTAGTGGATGTTTTCCCAATGTCTGACAGAGTACAAAATTTGTCACAGGAACAAAAAGTCCCTTCTTTGGGGGAGTTGAAAATAATTCCAGAACAAGAAACATTTTTAGGGATCCCCCATTTAGGGATTTCATTGGATACACATTTTGATAATTTTGTACTGAAGGTTAATGGGGAAAATGTACTTAATTTACAGGATTCAAAATAATAATATCTATTTTGAGATGATACATTTGCATAATTTTCTAAGTTTTTCCATTATCCTCTAGGAAGTAACTCTAAGTTCTGCTATGAGGATACTTCCTATTGAGTGTGGATTATTGAAGCAAAAATTATATTTAATTTTTAAAAATTATTTATTGAGCTTCACAGTTTAACCATGCTAGTAAATGCTTTTGATATATATATATATATTACATATATATATATATGCTTTTGTGATAATCATATATATACGTTATATATATATATACATATATTTATACATAATTGGACCTATAATTTCATAGGTATAAGCACCTTCTCAGTAAAGAACTTTTTTTCTCAGTGCAGACTTCTTTGCAATTTATAGTCTCAGAGAGTTATCTATGACCTTGTTAGATTAAGTAACTTGCTTAAGGTCACACACCCAGAATTACTAGAGGAGGAATATGAGCCAGGTCTTTTCAACTCTAGGTATGGAATATTGCATGTATTGATGTAATGTTTTCTGGGTAGGGGAGGAGGGAGTTATGTTTCAAGAAATGAAGATGGTATTACAAATGACTTTTTTTTTTTAAAGAGACTGAAAATGGAGGCTTCTCTGTCAATCAACAATTGATCTTGATGGTAACCAATTTTGCAAACAGGCATCTTCATTCACCTTCACATTCACATAAAGAAATAGGTAGAATTTTACACCTGAAAAGAGCTTCTGTAGTCACAAAGTCTTATTCATACTTGAAAAGAGGAAGAACGTTCATTTTCTCAAATTTTCTCCAAGGCCAAGCTTAGTCATCAGAGCACAGTGTTCAGTTTAAAGTTTTTGCTCTTTCCATTTCCATTTATACAATATATTTAGCCATTCCCCAACCTATGGAAACCTCCTTGGTTTCCTTTTTTTTTTCTACCATAAAGAGTTCTGCTATAGATATTTTGATAAATTCTTTCTTTTTGTATTTGATCTCTTTGGGGTATATACATAGCAGCAGGATATTTGGATCAAAGGGTCTAGCCATTTCAATCATTTTTAGTTTGTTTTTTTGCATAATTCCAAATTCCTTTACAAAATGATTACAATTCATGGTTCCATCAAAAATGTCTTACATTGCCTTTCTTCCCAAAGCCCCACCAACACTGACTATTCCTATCTTTAGTTATCTTTGGCAATTTGCTATGTATGAGGTAAAAGTTAGAATTCTTTTGATTTGCATTCTTTTGTTATTAGTGATTTGGAGCATTCTTTCATGTGGTTATTAGTAGTCTGCAGTTCTTGATTTAACGTCTTTTTCTGGGTATAAATTGAGGCATTCTGACAACATCTTAAAGGAAATGCCCTATGTTCTTTCTCCAACGGATTAAGACAAACAGAAGTTAAGTGGCTTGGCAGGGTTCAGGAGTACTAAGTGTTTGAAATCAAATTTGAACTCAGGTTTTCCTGATTCTAGGTCCAATGCTCTCTATTCATTGAGCCACTTGGTGACCTCTTAAATATCTATGTATCTACATGATATCTCAAAGAGAAGGCAATAAATTTTATATCAGCTACATTACTTGATGTATCTTTCCCTCCCAGAGAAATGTCCCTTATGACAAAGAATTAAAAAAAAAAAGACAATGATATCACCATTCTCTTATTTATAAAAAATTGAAACCTAGAAATCAATATAATTTTTTCTTTTCCCTTCTCCCCACTCACATCCAATCCTACTTAATTATTTCTTCAGAATGTCACTTAATTTATTTGCAGCAACTGGTGATGTAGTAAATAGATCTCTGAGCCTTCACTGAGTGAAAATTCTTTCCCAGAAATTTCCTAGCTGTAAGACTCTGAGCAAATCATTTAACCTCTGCCTAACTCAGTCTGGGGATCATAATAGCACCTGTTTTGCAATGTTTTAAGGATCAAACAAGCTAATATTTATAAAATAAAAAATTTTAAAGCACTTGACACAATGTCTGCCACAGGGTAGGTGTTCTATAAAGGTTAACTCTCTTTCCTTCTCCTAATTTTTATTTGCACGATCACCACTGTTATCCAAGACTTGATAACCAACGATCTTCCTGTTACGTATCTCTATTTCTCTTGACTACTGCCAGATTATAGGAATGTAACTCAAGAGTGGCAGAGACATCAGAGATTATTTAATCCAATCCCTCATCAATTCAAAATGAGAAAATTAAGACTCAGAGAGATTGTATTGCCCAAGCATACACAACTAGTAAGTCAATAAATTGGGATTTGAACGCAGGATTTCTGATTCCAAATACAACCCAACACCCTTTTCACTAATTCACCATTTTTATGCCATCATGGAGTTCAAAACATTTGGTATTTCTTTATTGCTTCCTTAGTCTGAAATTCAAGGCCCTGTTATACATATTCTAAGTTCAACCCATTTTTCCAGTCCTATTTCCTACCTTTCTTAACTTTCTTTATCCCTTTCCAATCAAACATGTCTACTATATCACAACAGTAAATATTTATCATTTGGTTGATTGGAAATGTATCATTTTCCTGGATTCAACAAATAGAGTAATGAGGAAAGCAGCCAACAGTAAAATAAGTAAACCATAAGGCTGTGAGCATTTAGCATCAATGCAGGAGCAAGCTCCATATATCAGGTATCTCTAAATATGCAACTAATATTCCACATATGCCAAAAAGATAAAAGCTGCAAGTAACCTTTCTCAAGAATTACTAAGCATGGCTAATTTGAGCTAGGGGATCCTAGCAAACATCTTCCAACTTCCAAATATGTGAGAGATTCGTGTGGGCTAGTCATAAAAATTTGAGGATTCCTATGATAGTTCTAGGGAAAATTAAAGGGAGGCCTAAAGAATTCCAGACAACTTTTTAAAAAAAATCCTACAAGGTTGTTGTTGTCCATTAAAAACCTCCCACCTGATGCTCTCTCCACCTCTTGAAAAATGAATCTTATAATAAAGCTAGAGTCTCTCTCTCAAGACTGGCAGGGTTCAGACTCTATGATAGTTCTGTGGACATCCAAGGGCTTGGGTTAAATATTGGGAATTCCTCACAGTTTTGTTCTGCCATGGTTGACTCAGAGTACGGGAATTATCTCCCTGCCAATGCCATCATTTTTTCTGAATGTTTCTAGCTAACTGTAAATGTTGTCACAGGCATTATTTGGGGAGTTGGGATTATATCAGAAAGCCACTGAAATCCTGTGATTCTGTGTATGAACAAAAAGACTAAAAGTCATCCACCAAGCCATTCAATCAAGAGACATGATAGGCATTTGACTTACAGACTTGTGTCATCTGGCATCTACCTGGCCCAGTGGATAGAGCCACTATGTTTGGATAGAGGCCCACTGGCCTTGGAGTTAGAAAGTTCAAATCCTCTCTCAGACATCTGCTAGCTTATATTAAATGACTTAATCATTTAACCTCTCTCAGTCACAATTTCTTCAATTGTAAAACAGAAATAATAATAGCACCTGCTTCACAGGCTTATTAGGAAGATCAAATAAGAAAACATAATCTTAAAGTGCTACATGGATGCCACCTAAAATTATTATTTTAAAAAGCCAGTAAAATCCAGTAAAATAATAAATCATTACCAACAGAAGAAATGCCAAATGCCATATGTATTCCTCCTAACCACATTGGTAAATGCAGAGATCTTCGTAATTATATTTTAAAGAGTCAAAGTCTAGAAGTTCAGTCTGTCCCATGAATATAATCAACCAATTATGGATCTAGATCAGAATTTTTATTAGTTGTCTGAGCTATTTTCATGTAAACATCTCTAAAAAAATCTCCCTGACAGTTTAAAGATCCAAACATAGAATACATTCTTAGCTCACACATTGTTGTGAATGCTAATCATCATCTTTGCCAGCAATAACTGATAGTCCATATATAGCAGAAGGGAAATTTAGTTGATGACAGAAAGAGAACAGCTGTGACAACTAATGAAATATTATCAGGTAGCACCCACTTTGAGGGCTCTGAATTGGTTCAACAAACACTAAGATGTCACTAAGATTATGCCTTATCATTCAGTCTGGTCTATGATGCAAGAATTGTCAGTTATTATAGCCCTAAGCCAGCTTATCAGTTTATTCATCCATTATTCATTCAAATTTATTTGTCAATTATTCCTGAAACACAGATTGAATAACAGAAATGTCACCGTACTATAAGGATGAACTGCAGAATATTTTAGAAAATAAATACCAAAATGACAATTTTGAAAATAGCTGAAGACTGGGCTCTTAATCTTGGCTTTTCTGTCCTGAATAACATTCCTTTCCAGTCTTATCACAAACTATTCCACTCACACAATCAAATTTAATGAGATTTTATGTCCTCCCACAAAGTCATTCCATCCTTTTCCACTCTTTCCAACCCTTACTCCCTTCCTCACAATATTCTGCATTCCTGGAAATCCCTCTCCTTTACCTATGCTTGTTGATGTCTTTGCCATAATTCAGGCCAAGTTCCAATGCTACTTTCTCTAAGAACCTACCTGAATATCCCCTCAGTCAAAAGTATTTTGCATTCATACAATTTCATAGCACTTTTTTAACTTCCATAATAGTTTTCCTGTTTTCATTTGGATTTTTTTGGATGTTTTTTATCTCCTCTGTCTCTACGAAATGGTAAATCCTTTGAGAATACAAATAACACATTATATATTTTCTTTATCTCCCCCAGTGCCTACCAGAGTGTCCTGTAAGCCAGTCAATAAATGTTTATTAACACCCACTATGTGCCAGGCAGGAGCAGCTAAATCATGCAGTAGATAGAGCATCAGACCTATTGTCAGAAAGACCTGAGTTCAAATCCAGTATCAGACACTTACTAGCTATGTGACTCTGGGGAAGTCACTTGACCCCTATTCAACTCAGTTTCTCAACTGCAAAATGGGGACACAGTGGAGAAGGAAACAGCAAACCATGGCAGTATCTTTGCCAAGAAAACCCCATGGATAAAGTCAATGAGATTGCTTAGAGTCAGATAATACTAGATCATTAAACAATAACAAATGCCCGACACAATGCTAGGTACTAGGAATACAAAGAAACTTAAAAAACAGTTCCGGCTCCCAAAGACTTCACAGCTTAATAGAAAAGAAAACATGCAAAAAAATTTGTCTAAATATGATTAAGAGATAAAAGGAAAAATTAAGAGAAGGAAGGCTCTAACATTAAGGAGGATCTGAAAAGACTTTTTAATTGAAGATGAGATTTGTACTTTTCATTCTAGCTTAATAATATAACATTCAATAACTGTACTGAATGAATAGGGTGAATATGGACCCATTATTTCATTAGTTCAGGGAACTCCCAGGTGGAATAGCCTCTTTACTAATGCAGATAGCCATTTATGTATTGTTAGAGTTGCCTCAAGACCAGCTTCTTAAACTGTGATTCACAAACTCATATGGGGTTTTATAACTGATTGTGAGAATTATGAAATTATGACTTATTGTTGGTAAATGTTTGATTTGAACCTATTTTATATAGCTGGATCACATAAAAAATTATCAGGTCAAAGAGGATTTCAAGTAGAAAAAGTTTAAGAAGCCCTGGCTTAAAGTGCTGATATGTTAAGGGTTTTAATCAAGGTACAAAGGCAATATATGTCTAAAGCAGGGCTTGACCTCAGGTCCTCCTACCTTCAAGGGCCAGATTTTATCCACTATGCTATGTTGGTTCTTCAAATGATTGAAGAGTGAATGAAAAAATTATTATGAGTGTTATTATCAAGTTCTGACTGAGATCCAGACATACAGCTTTGATAAATGAGCAGATTATATATAATACACATATAAATGTGTACATGTATATATGTGTATATGACTGATATGTTGATAATATATTAACATATATTAACTATAGGCATATGCTCTATATCTACACATATTCATTTTCATGTATACACACACATACACACACACACACATATATATATTCCACTTTGTATTGCTAGATATAAAAACCACACTCATGCATACAGATACAAGCAAACTACATGGCTCTGACAATAAAGCAAAGCAAATACGGAAAATTCAAAAATAAAATAAACAAAGGACACAGAAATTGATTTATAGACACAATTTCAAACCATCCAATTAGATCTGTTTCAGAACTGGTACATTATCCTACTCTCCTTTGGCAACTGAGAGGCAGGCACAGTGTAGGCTTGAGTAGGCTGTAACACATTAGCAATGAAGAATTGAGTGAGTGAAGTGGCATAAAAACCAAAAAAATTGTAACTGGAGAAAGTGAGCATTCATACAATGTCAAAAGAATTAGAAGGAAGCCTTTAAAATACTGGTTGGACCCCGCTATCAAGGATTTAGAGGAGAACATGAACAAAAGTTTTCCAGGATGAGAGAATATAAGTGGATCACAATTTGCATTTTTGGACAAAGTACCTACATCAATGAAATCACAAATCAAGTGAAGTTATTGATATATAAAATAAATCATCTGGGGCTATTTTTAATATAAGAATAATTCCAAATTGAATCTAGAGCCTGAATCACACAAATCAATACTCTAACATACATTTTGTACTGTCTTTCGTTATTATCTAACAATTTTATGGGTGTAAACCTTTGTCCATAATTAAATTGTAAGGTTTTTGTGTACCCTGTGTCTTTTGCAGCCACTAGTATAATGCTGGTTGTGCACTGGTTCGTTGTCAATGTTGTTTAGTCATTTCAATTGTGTCCAACTCTTTGTGACCTTACTTGAAGTTTTCTTGGCAAAGATATTGAAGTGGTTTGCCATTTCCTTCTCCAACTCATTTTACAGATAAGGAAACTGAGGCAAACAGGGTAAATTGATCTGACTGGAGTTACACAGCTAGGAAGTGTCTGAAACTAAATTTGAACTCAAGAAGATGAGTCTTCCTGACTCCAGGCAGGTACAGTGTTCTACCCATCGGGCCATCTAGCTGCTTAGTAACACTGATACTTGATATTCTTTTGTTTGATTCCTATGAGTATTGTGGATTAGGATTCAGGAGACCCAGGTTCTGATCCCTAATCTGTTTTTTTACTATTGTCTGATCTCTGACAAGCCTTTTTGCCTCTCTCAACATCAG
>JAJPUD010007472.1:94218-107189 GCA_023553655.1 Myrmecobius fasciatus | reverse complement strand
AGGGTATGCACAGTTTGATAACTTTTTGAGCATTGTTCCAAATTGCTCTCCAGAATGGTTGGATCTGTTCACAGTTCCACCAACAATGTATTAATGTCCCAGTTTTCCCACATCCTGTCCAACATTCATCGTTATCTTTTCCTGTCATTTTAGCCAATCTGACAGGTGTGTAGTGGTACCTCAGAGTTGTCTTAATTTGCATTTCTCTGATCAATAGTGATTTGGAGCAATTTTTCATATGACTAGAGATGGTTTTAATTTCATCATCTGAAAATTGTCTGTCCCTATCCCTTGACCACTTATCTATTGAAGAATGGCTTGAATTCTTATATATATATGAGACAATTCTCTATATATTTTAGAAATGAGACCTTTATCAGAACCATTAAATGTAAAGATGATTTCCCAATTTGATGCTTCCCTCCTAATCTTGTCTGCATTAGTTTTGTTTGTACAGAAACTTTTTAACTTAATATAATCAAAATTATCTATCTGGTGTTCAATTAGGAGTTCCAGTTCTTCTTTGGACATAAATTTATTCCATCTCCACAGGTCTGAGAGGTAAACTATATTATGTTCCTCTAACTTGCTTACAAAATCACTCTTTATATCTAGATCTTGAACCCATTTAGATCTTATCTTGGTATGTGGTGTTAGGTATGGGTCAAGCCCTAATTTCTTCCACACTAGTTTCCAATTTTCCCAGCAGTTTTTGCTGAATAGTGAGTATTTATCCCAAAAGCTGGGGTCTTTGGGTTTATCAAACACTAAATTGTTAAGGTTATTGCCTAGATTGTCCTGATAACCTATCCTGTGCCACTGATTGACTGCTCTATTTCTTAGCCAGTACCAAATGGTTTTGATGACCGCTGCTTTATAATATAGTTTTAGATCTGGTACAGCAAGGCCACCTTCATCTGCCTTTTTTTCATTAATCCCCTTGAAATCCTTGACCTTTTGTTCTTCCAAATGAACTTTGCTACTATTTTTTCTAGATCTGTAAAATAATTTCTTTGGAGTTTGATTGGTATACTAAATAAGTAGATTAGTTTGGGTAGTATTGTCATTTTCATTATATTCGCTCTGCCTACCCATGAGCATTTAATGTTTTTCCAATTGATTAGGTCTGATTTTATTTGTGTGGAAAGTGTTTTGTAGTTTAGTTCATATAGTTTCTGACTTTTCCTTGGCAGATAGATTCCCAAATATTTTATCCTATCATCTGTTATTTGGAATGGAATTTCTTTTTGTATCTCTTGCTGCTGAATTTTGTTGGTAATATATAAAAATGCTGATGATTTGTGTGGATTAATTTTGAATCCTGCAACTTTGCTGAAGTTCTGAATTGTTTCTAGTAGTTTTTTAGTTGAGTCTCTAGGGTTCTCTAAGTATACCATCATGTCATCTGCAAAGAGTGATAATTTGGTTTCTTCATTACCTACTCTGATTCCTTTTATCTCTTTTTCTTCTCTTATTGCTAAAGCTAACATTTCTAATACAATATTAAATAGTAATGGTGACAGTGGGCAGCCTTGTTTCACTCCTGATCTTATTGGGAACGGTTTTAATTTGTCTCCATTAGATATGATGCTTGCTGATGGTTTTAAATAGATGCTACTGATCATTTTAAGGAAAAAACCATTTATTCCTATACTATATTCCTAGTGTTTTTAATAGGAAAGGGTGTTGGATTTTATCAAAGGCTTTTTCTGCATCTATTGAGATAATCATATGGTTTTTGTTAGTTTGGTTATTAATATAATTAATTATGCTGAAAATCTATTACATTTTAAAGGAGTTGTTTTAGATACCATGTTTCTATATTGCTTAGAAGGGTATATTCTAAAGAATCAAATTACTTGCTATAATAAATACCCAAACTAGGATACTCTCTGGTGAACCACACATACTAGATAAATGTTACTAAAATGAAAAGTGAGAAATTGCATTAACTAGAGATTTTCATCTACTGACCAAAATTCATCATGACCAAAGTTTCAATGAAAAAGTGTTTTCATTGAATGGATTTTTTGTTTTTGCTAACTGGACCCACCACTTTATTTGACATTTTATAGATAAAGCATAATATCTTTTGAGAAATTAGTTTCTCAAAAGTCATAAAGAATTAGAAGACTTAAAGGTTACCAAAGATTTTATCTCCAGAAGTGTGGAAGTATCTCACATTGAAAACCACTTCATTTTTCAGATTTTACAAATGAAATCTGTTCATTGTCCCCTTAATAGTAGAGAACATCATTTCTGTATAGGTAGAAAAAGAGTAGTTTTATCATCTTCAATTTGAGTCAAAGTCTTGCCAAGACATACTAAAGGTATGGTCACTTCACATTTAGACAATATTTAGCTTAAATACCACATTTTGTAGAACTTCAAATTCTCAGATTGCTACATAAACCATTGAAGATATTCAATCCTGTTTCATATAAGTGGCTAGAAGGGGAAGAACTCTATAATTCACTAAATCAAAATAAAGGGATGGTAATTGTTAGTTTACTGAATTGTGAGATCTACTAAACAAATTAGTTGCTATAAAAGGGAAGAGGGAATAGGATAAGTTTTAAGTAATAGAGTTGATGGAAAGATTTTTTTTTTTTAATCTAAAGAGTTTTTCAGACTTAACAGGCATGACAAAACCTGTCTTCATTCCTTTCTATTCAGCTCAGCAAGTGCTTTTGAGTTCTAATAGTTAATCAGTTACCAGATTCGGTAGCTTTTGTTTTTCACACTCTTTAATTTTTAAAATAGGAACAACTGTTCTTCTAGGTGTGCTTATGATTTGAAGTAAACCAAGATTTTTTTTTTCCCACTGTAAGCATTTTTTGAAGTTATTGCTATCATAACTTGGATTTAATATGAACATATCTATGCATATATCCTACAGACATACTTATATATCCTTATCAGAGAAATGGGTAACCTCTTAAGGGTAGATATTGAGATGATGAATATTAATTAATTTATTCTCTCCAGAGCAATAAATGACAAATCTGTAACGTAAAAAAAAAAAAATCTATTCTATACCAGATAGCCTTACTTTAAACTAATCAGTATCTAGATACAAGACCTACTATTTTTCTAATAAAATTGTTAATGTTTAACCTGCTTAAAGTTTAGGAAAAAAATTAGTGCATTATAGCAAACATTATAAGTATAATTTTATAGGCTTTTATCAATGCACAGAAAATAGAGAAATATAGAAAATAAATTAACTTACCCTTCAGTTTTTATTTAGAAAATTTCTGTTCTTGGTCAAGGGTAGAGAATGCTTTGCCGTTGACTTTCCCTGAAGCTATAAACTTCAAATATAAAATCAGTGGAGGAAGCCACCACTCTGGACCACACTAGAGATTGCTGAGAAACTACTGCTGTGCACAGGAGGTCTTCTGCATCTAAGATACATTCAGCTTGCAATGGATAACCTAATATGCCTTTCATTTAACTGGCTGGGCAGGTTTCTACAGTCTGTGGAACATGGACTCATACCAGAATTTGTTGGCATAACAGACCAGTCAAACTGGTTCTTCAGTAGACGCGGAACCTGTTCAACCAGTCTGCATCAAAGGCTAGCCCAACATGCTGCAGCGGCTCAGCTCAGCTCAACTTCATAGATGGTGAATTATTCACGCCTCCCAGTCCACTCCCAACAAACTCCTCAGCTAGAATGTTGTAGCCTCCAGCAAAATAATTCACAAAGAAAAAGGGGGAGTGAGGTAGAGCTGTGTCAAGTACTGCAAAGTACCATTATTGTAAACTTTTATTTTAGTTAAAGCAAGTGGTCTATAGCCCCTGAACTAAAATGGCATTTAAAAATAGTCTATACTTTCCAGGTGATTAGGGTTCACAGAAATAGGTACTCCAAAATTTAGAGGGGAAAAAAAGTTCAGTCAAATGAATGACTATTAATTTCTTGCCTCCATCCTCATTCCTCATATGCTGTATTTGATTTTACACCAGTCTTGAAGGAAGAGATCTAGACCACTTTTTAGGGACTTTGAGAGATCTGGTCCAGCCCAAGAATCTTCACTCATTCTTCCTCCTTCTCACAGGTGGCTTATATTTAAGATTCCTTTGAGATAGGAACCTGAAGTTTCCAAATCAAACCAGACCCTATCCCCACCCCAATATATATGAGAAAGCCCAAATCTATTTAATTCCTAAAGTCTCCAGTATCTACATGATCTAGAAGCAGAAGTTGTGGGAATGGAGTTCCAAGTGATCAACTCTATATGTGTGTGCGTGTGTGCATGTACATATGTATGTACATGCACACACACACACACACACACACACACATATATATATATATATATATATATATATATATATCTTCATTGTTTTTTAGCATGGCCTCCATGTCATAGCAGATCTATACCGGCAAAATTTTTGCATACTAGGCAAAAATTTAAAGCTTAAAATTGTACATAAACTTAATGGAACATCCTATGTATGTAATAGTGGTGGGTATCATATAGTTGTATATATGTATCCCATAGGATGTTCCATATAAAACACATGCAGAATGTCCCAAGAGTGTCTACTACCTGGTGGCCAGCTTTCTGATAATGAGCCTTTGAAAATTTAGCTAGGCTGAAAATTACCAGGGCTACCTACTTGAACAGATCCTGCTTATCAGATTCCTACTTGAAGTTGTCCCAACTCGACAGGTCATATTAGACCATATTCCCTGCTGGCATAGACACCCAAGAGTCCATCTGAGGTTCTTAAGGGAACCCTAGGTCAGTCTGGTAAACATAGAGATGTGCTGGAGTTTAATTAAACTGGAAGAGAGCTGATTATTAAATTTAAATTTTTTAGTGTGAGCATTTACACCTCATTAAAATTGCAACTTGATTTATTGTTTTGTTTTCTAAATTCAAACAAAATGGAAAGAAATGTTAATAAGGCTGATGAAACTTAAAAGTGCTTTTTACATTCCCCCATTCCAAGTAGTTGTTAAACACTTACCAGTATATCCCTGTCTATGGACTACTGCTTAGCACAATGTTTTTAAATGCCTGAAATAAAATATATAGGATTACAAAATAAACTAATATATTGAAATGTTATCAAAATATTTTTTAAAAGTTCATAGGTTCCACCTTAATAACCTCTATTCCAGGTCATCTTCATAACTCGGCAGACATTTCATTACTGGAGGGTTCATAAAGAGTATAACTTAGAGAATACTTCTGGCATAATATTTTCACCTTTTTTTTTTTTAAGTTGTTTTGTGAGGTTTTTTTCTTATGTTTTTTTCCCCTTTGATCTGATTTTTCTTGCCTAATATGACAAATATGGAAATATGTTTAAAAGAATTGCACATATTTAACCTATATCAACTGCCCTGCTGACCTCACTAATGATACCTGTGGAAAACAGAAAAATAATAGGGTGTTAGAACATTCTACTTTAACCTTAATATATAAGAAATCAAGAACAATGAAGTCCACTTTAAATCTAGCTTTTACCCTGGCATATTACACAGGTGTGTGTCTCTGTGTGTATACATATACACACATACATACATATATATGTATATATACATGACACTATGGACATCAAACTGACCTTGAAGCCAGAAACAACTGGGTTCAAATGGAGCTAATAGCGCATACCAACTTTGTGATCCTGTTTGCTTAACTATTCAGTATAACTCTGGGCAGCTCTTAAGATTCTATAGTTATCCCTTCCACATTGCAGGAGTTTGGGGCACAGTACTCCCTGCAATCTGGAAAATCCACATAAATATTTTTGGCCCTCTCTTTATACCAGAAAAGAAGCCTGGATTTTTCCTTTTTTCTATTTTTGCATTTCTGAGTTTCTAAGTTTTCTGTACTTTCTGCTGACCTTTATATGTCACTTGTGGCTTCCCCAAAACTCCCCCCAAAATCCCATTTAATTTCTTAAGCCAACCTGTCATATATCCCCAACTGGGATGGGAAAAGTCACTGTGTGGAAGGGATAACTATTTTGCAGAGAAGGTGCAAAGAATTTGCCTTGCAAATTCCCTTACCTGAGAGTTTCCTATACAATGAAATTACAAGTCTAATTCCAATCCCTATTGCATTTATACTTCCTTTTCTAATCATTTGTTTTATCTATTTGATTTTTTTTCTTCTTTCCATCTTCATCTCTTAAGTTTTAAGAAATAAAATAACAAACATCCAATAAAATGTATCTATAAATTTATGTCCTTAGGTTCTGACTCTTTAATAATGGAAACCATTGGAGCAGGGACAATCATGTGAACATTGATTTGTAACTTGGAATAATCTAGGAAACAAATTTGAAACAATCATTTAATTCCTCCCTCCCCTTTCCCCCCATTTTATATATGAAACTGAAGTAATTTGCCCCAGGTGACATAGATTAAACAACATAAATGGGATATATAGGCAGGTACCACCAGCTGCCTCCAGTATTCCATCTTAAATATTTATTAAACTAAACGGAATTGCATTTATATATAGTCCTCACAAATAAAGTTAGTCCAGTAACAAGATTTTTAAAATCTTCACAGTAGTTATCTTTTTGTTTGGAACCAAACTTAATAATAACTTAATGTATAAAAACTGTCCTACAAAATTATCCTTTATGCTGTTTGGATTCCAGGTACAAAAACACTTGGAAAACAGGAGGTAACTTGAAGAAGGCAAACCAGTCTTGTGGTAAGGCTAAGTGACTCCTCCCTTTGCCTGCAGACATCAATTCTGGATGATATCATTATCACCAGACTGATAGCATTTAGCTGGGCTGGGCTAAACTATTAGCTTGATACTAATGTTGACAGAAAGAAAAGTTGCCTTTAGGAAGTAGTGATTCCAAAGCTAGGGTCTGTCCTCTAATTAACAGTATAGGGGGCCATTTGAGAGTACTTTGTGCTGCTTTAATATCTTTAAGTCAAGGAAATTGAGATTCTTCCCCATGGAAGCTACCAATCAAATTTCCATTTTGATAAACTTCTAAATTTAGCCTTATATTCAGTACCTAATTATGGATTACTTATAGCTTACCTTTGGAGAGAACATAGCTAAACATTTTCTGAAAAAAGGCCTTTTCAAAGGCTTTTTGTGGAATTAACTTTCTTAAAATAGAGCTTGCATGGAAAATATAGGATGCATATATGATAATTGTACTTGTCCTTTGCAGAAGAAAATGGGATAACCCATTATACTTGTACGTGTACTTAGGCTTAGAAATGATGAAAAATAGAAACTAAATACATACAATTAAAATATCAGAATGTCTAGGAGTTTAGCCATGTGATTCTCCTATTCAGTCAACTCCAGTGGTTCCCTGTTATTTCTAGGATTGAACATAAACTCCTTAGCAACTTGAAGCTATATTTTTCTCCAAATTAGACAACACAGTACTTTCATTCAAATACTCTAAAGTCTGTACAAATAGGATAATTTAATAATAGGATGATTTTTTGCTGTTCTTCACACAAGATTTCCATCTTTCAACTTCATATCATCAGTCTGTCTTCCTGGAAGGTATACTTGACTCTGCTTCTTAAGATCTTGAGTTTTGAAATTTCACTGTTCGGCTTAAATACCACCTCCAGTATAAAAATCTTTCATGATTCTCTTACTTGCTATTAGCTCCTCTTGGAAATCACATTGTATTTGTTTTTCTTTCCTTTTCCAAGCTGCTGACTTTCTCATGCATACCTTTTATTTCTTTTCTCATTTTTCTTCTACCTCTTTTATTTGACTTTTAAACTCATTTATGAGCATTTCCAAGTGTTTTTTGGGTTTGAGACCAATTATCACTCTTGGAGATTTCCTTTGTGGACATTCTGTCCTTGTCTGAGTGGGGTGTTTTGGTCTGCCCTGTCACGATAGTAGCTTTTTATGATCAGAGCTCTTTTGTTTCTTGCTCATTTTCTTTCCTTTTCTTTTGTTATTTCCTTCTTTTTTTTTTTTTTTTTTTTTTTACTTTTTTGGTTGAGCTCTGCTCCTATGGCAAAGGAGGCACTTAGTCAAGCTTCCTGTGTAGCTCTCAGACTTGGCTTTGAGCACAGGAATCCCTTGTGTTTTCAGGGAGTAGCTTTGCCTGCTCTGTACAGGAAACAATCTGGTTTCCCAGAGTTTGTCTTCTGAGCTGGGACTGGAGGCTGCCCCACTGGTCTGCTTCTCTACTGAGCCAGGACTGAAAGTTTTAGTTGCTATTTTGCTGTGATAAGACCCTAGAGTCTGAGTTTTTCATCCCAGTGAGATTGAACTTTCTTGAAGTTTTTCCAGTCTATTTTGAGCTGGAGAGTGATTTCATTCCATCAGACTGTGTTTAGAGGCTTGGTTTCATATGGTTTTTATGGGAAAGTTGGAGAGCTCGAGTAGCTTCCTGGCTTTACTCTGCCATCTTGGCTCTACTCCTGGAGGTTCCATTGTATTTGTTTTTCATGGCATAGTGAATAAAGGACTGATCTGGAAGCCAGAAAAACTTGGGATTGGTTCTCACTTCTGATTTAGAGGGACCGTGTGACCCTGAGCAAGTCTCCTAACTTCTGAATATTTTTTACTTTGAAGAGGACATGCAACCTTATTTTGCTACAAAGAATTTCCTAATCCCAGAGCTCACTGTGCAAATGAAATCCTAGGTCTAGTCCCTATCTGTTAAGATATACCCTCCCCCATGCATATTCACACACACATATAATATGTGCATATATGTGCAAAGTATATACACAGATATATTTATAAAAATTATTAATTATTTTTTATACAAATATATATAGAAGTGGACTGTTTCATATCCTTACCTAATTTCAGAGGATCTAGACAAGCAGAATTAAATACATGTGAATAAAGCCCAATTCAATCTTATTAATCAAAAACATCATGTAAGAAAAACCTAGTTAATCACAAGTAGGGGCAAAATGATTGCTATTAATTGTTGTAAAATGATGCATCAAAGGAAGTATGCTGGAAATTATTAAAAAGACTCGAGACAAATTGGGAAGCTAACTGAAGTTAGGAGTTGACACTGTGGTAGAGATAGGTCCAAACTGTATAGAATCTGACCACTGTGATGCAGATAGGACAAGTTTCAGATCATGTCAGATCAAATAGTTGACTGAATTGATCAAACATCTGAAAGAAAACATCCTTGAATTGATATTATGACCCAAGCAGAGGTAGAAAAAATAGGAGAAAACAAATTCCTTCCATACATAATAATTAAAGATTTTGCTAATCGTCTAGAGTAAATTCCAGAAATTTATTATTTATTTATTTATTTTTTTTTTTCAAACCAAGAGGTGAATGAGCAGTTTTTCTCAACAAAGTACTGGGTACAAACTTTTTTTTTTTTTTTTTAATTATAAAGCTTGTACCCCTAGACTGTGCAAGTTAGGTTTCAAAGTATCTTATTTTATTATTATTATTATTATTTGTTGGTACATGGTAGTTTTACACATCAAATATATGTGTTAGTAAATTAAAATTCTGAGTATTTTTGTTTAAAATTTTGATGCATTTTTGTCATTTGTTCTTTTTTGTAGTAGTTTGCTTAATAACATTGCTGTTTTTTTTTTAAATAAATATCAACTTTGTCAACTATTATTAGTTTTATGTTTGTGAATTCTATTTTGGTATTTTAAAAACAGACAAAAATTGGTATTTTTAAAGCAGACAAAAAATTTCAGCATTTTGTATTTATATGTCTAACATTGCTGTTTCCATGCTTGAGAACTATACTTATGAATTTACTGTAAAAGGTCTGAAAAGGAGCTGATATTGATAATAACTATTTCTACTTTTTAACAAAGTAGACTGATTTTTACATTGAAGAGGACATGCAACCTTATTTTGCTACAAAGAATTTCCTCATCCCAGAGGAACAGTGAAAACACTTTCAATTCTTCTCAAACACTAAGGACAGAAAAAGGACTTTCTTTAAAGATCCATTGCTTTGGGGATGGGGATAAGGGAGGGAACCTAGAATTCATAAATTTAAAAAAAGTTAAATTTTTAAAATGGCTTAAAATGTAACTGTGGGAAAATATTAAATAAATAAATCAAATGCCAATAAAAAAAAAAAAAGATACATTGCATTTACTGGTTAGAATTTCTTGTGGCATAGTCACACTTTAGTAATTAGTTATAAAATAAAAAATGCTCACTCTACAAACTTGAGGGGGTTTTAAAACCCACTTACTTTATATTTACCTGTGCTAATGGTTTTAAAAAGCATCTGTCAATTAGAAGAAAAAGAAAATTACCACTTTGAATACTTACTCACTTATTTCTTACTGACTGATAAATACCCTTATTGTAAGATTGGATTTTTAAAAAAAAGAAAAATCATGGGTTTTCTTTACCTTTTTTCTCATCTAAATGCTTACAGAGCAACATTTTTTAAACAGATTATAGGTGGAATGGAAAATACTAAACATTTTCATCACAATGCATTCTCTCTGTCTTTTAATAAAGAAGTGAAGAACCCAGATTGGGATTCACATGACTGACTCATGAAATTCTCCTTGTATTAAAAATAATTAAAATCAAGATAAAGCTGAAGGGTGATATAGAATTAAAGTGCCTTTTTTTCCCCTCCCTGGAGAGGAGTGAATGTTTTGTGATTATAGGAGAAATTTTCTGTGCTATCAAACAGTTTATTGTATTATTAAACAATGTGGACTAAACCTTTGAAATAATAATAATAGTCATATCCTTCGTTGTATAAAACCAACAATTGAGTTCAGAATCAAAGCTTTTTATTTGCAAAACACATGTATGGGTAATTCGTCAACATTGACCCCCACAAAGCCCTCTGTTACAAATTCCCCTCCACCTAGTCCCCCCCCCCGATGGCAGGAAGTCCACTACATGTTAATTATGTTAAAATATTTGATAAGTCGAATATATGTATACATATACCCATACTTATCTTGTTGTGCAAGAAAAATCTTATCTACAAGAAAAAAAAATCTGAGAAAGGAAACCCAATGCAAGCAAACATCAATAGAGAGCATGAAAATGTTATATTGTGGTCCACATTTCATATCCCTCTCTCTGGGTGTATATGCCTTTCTTTACTGAACAATTGGAACTGGTTTGAAGCATTTCACTGTTGAAAAGAGCCATGTCCATCAGAATTGATCATCATATTGTCTTGTTGTTGCCGTGTATAATGATCTTGTGGTTCTGCTCATTTCACTCAACATCAATTCATGCAAGTCTCTCTAGGCCTCTCTGAAATCATCTTTCTGGTCGTTTCTTACAGAAAAATAATATTCCATAGCATTCATATACCATAATTTATTCAGCCATTCTCTAATTGATGGGCATCCATTCAGTTTCCAGTTTCTAGCCACTACAAAAAGGGCTGCCACAAACATTTTTGCACATATGGGGCCCTTTCCTTCCTTTAAGATCTCTTTGGGATATAGGCCGAGTAGAAACACTGCTGGGACAAAGAGTATGCACAGTTTGATAATTCTTTGAGCATAGTTCCAAATGGCTTTCCAGAATGGTTGGATCTACATTCACAGTTCCCCCAACAATGTATCAGTATCCCAGTTTTCCCATATCCCCTCCAACATTCATCGTTATCTTTTCCTGTCATTTTAGCCAATCTGACAGGTGTGTAGTGGTACCTCAGAGTTGTCTTAATTTGCATTTCTCTGATCAACAGTGATTTGGAGCACCTTTTCATATGACTAGAAATAGTTTTAATTTCATCATCTGAAAATTGTCTGTTCATATTCTTTGACCATTTATCAATTGGAGAATGGCTTGAATTCTTATAAATATGAGACAATTCTCTATATATTTTAGAAATGAGGCCTTTATCAGAACCATTAAATGTAAAGATGATTTCCTAATTTATTGCTTCCCTCCTAATCTTGTCTGCATTAGTTTTGTTTGTACAAAAACTTCTTAATATAGTCAAAATTTTCTATCTGGTGTTTAATTAAGAGTTCCAGTTCTTCTTTGGACATAAATTTATTCCATCTCCACAGGTCTGAGAGGTATGTTCCTCTAATTTGCTTATAATGTCACTCTTTATATCTAAATCATGAGCCCATTTAGATCTTATAAATTTGGTATGTGGTGTTAGATATGGGTCAAGCCCTAATTTCTTCCACAGTAGTTTCCAATTTCCCCAGCAGTTTTTGTCAAATAGTGAGTACTTATCCCAAAACCTGGGGTCTTTGGGTTTATCAAACACTAAATTGCTATAGTTATTGCCTACTTTGTCCTTAGATCCTATCCTATGCCATTGATCCACTACTCTATTTCTTAGCCAGTACCAAATGGTTTTGATGACTGCTGCTTTATAATATAGTTTTAGATCTGGTACAGCAAGGCCACCTTCATCAGCCTTTTTTTTCATTAATTCCCTTGAAATTCTTGACCTTTTGTTCTTCCAAATGAACTTTGCTACTATTTTTTCTAGAGCTGTAAAATAATTTCTTGGGAATTTGATTAGTATGGCACTCAGTAAGTAAATTAGTTTGGCTAGTATCGTCATTTTTATTATATTCACTCGGCCTAACCATGAGCACTTGATGTTTTTCCAACTGATTAGATCTGAGTTTATTTGCATGGAAAGTGTTTTGTAGTTTAGTTTGTATAGTTGCTGACTTTTCCTTGGCAGATAGATTCCCAAATATTTTATACTATCAACAGTTATTTTGAATGGAATTTCTTTTCTCTTGCTGCTGAACTTTGTTGGTAATATATAAAAATGCTGATGATTTATGTGGATTTATCTTGTATCCTGCAGCTTTGCTAAAGTTGTGAATTGTTTCTAGTAGTTTTTTAGTTGAATCTCTAGGGTTCTCTAAGTATACCATCATGTCATCTGCAAAGAGTGATAATTTGGTTTCTTCATTACCTACTCTGATTCCTTTTATCTCTTTTTCTTCTCTTATTGCTAAAGCTAACATTTCTAATACAATATTAAATAGTAATGGTGACAGTGGGCAGCCTTGTTTCACTCCT
>JAJPUD010007472.1:64985-86484 GCA_023553655.1 Myrmecobius fasciatus | reverse complement strand
ATGGGAAAAGTTTAAGGAATGATGTTGATAATTTGGAAAATTCTAGAAGAGAGTAACCAGGATAATGAAAGGACAGGACAACATGCTGTGTCAAGATCTTTTGAAGGAATTTGGGGCATTTAGCCAGATGATTCCAAGGGAATCTAATACTTGCCTTCTAGTATTTGAAGACTGCCAGGTGGAAAAGAATTAGGAGTAGTAGATAGAAATGGGAGATGAAAAATTCGACTTTATTTTATTTATTTATTTATTTTTGGTTTTTGCTGAGACAATTGGGGTTAAGTGACTTGCCCAGGGTCACCCAGCTAGGAAGTGTTAAGTGTCTGAGGCCAAATTTGAACTCAGGTCCTCCTGACTTCAGGGCTAGTGCTCTATCCACTGTGCTACCTAGCTGCCCCTAAAATTTGACTTTATTTAAGGAAAATCTTCCTAATAGATGTATCTAAAAGTGGAATGAACTGAGTTGGGAAGTCTCTTAGAGAATAACTCTCCCTGGAGGTACAATCAACAAGACTTACTGGGATACACAAGAGAATTTTAAGTTCTACAAAAGAATTCTTGAACTTGATCTAGATCAGAAATATCAATAAACACTTAGCCATCAGACTCCCTGTGGCCAGAACCAGATTAAAATATAAAAAGTATTGCTCAAAATAAATAAAAATACAATAAAACATAGATAAACTTACATTTTAAAACCAAGTTAATATCCTACCAGTAGGCGTCATGTGTTTAGTGACTCTACTTTCTATTTGAACTTGATGCCACAGAGCTAGATGGTTTCTGAGGGCCTTTCTAGATTTTAGATTACAGGATTTTTATACAAGAGAAAACTAAAAATCAAGGAAGTTAAATGGCTTCCTCATAGTCACACAGCTAGGATGTGGAAACACTAGGATTAATATCTGGGACTTTTAACTTTCAGTCACAGAACAGAATAAAACTGAGCCAATAAAGACAAAAGGCTGATTTCAAATAATGTATATTAAAATGATTAAAGCACAGTAATAGGACCTGAACTTAGAAGCTCTCATTTTATGGATGAGGAAAAGAAGGCTTATTAAGGTTAAATTACTTCCCTAAGATTACTATCAGGGAAGATCAGAATCAGGATTTGAATCCAGATCTTCTCACCCCAGAACTAGTGCTCTTTCTTCTCTATTCTGTGTTCTTGTCTCCTGTGGCACAAAGGGCTTTGATCAATTTATTTCAGTCAATTAGTCAGTAAACATTTATTAAATACCTACCCTGGGCCAGGATTTTGCTATATACTGGAGACACAAACAAAAGCAAAAGGCAATCTCTGTGCTTCAGGTATTCATCACCTAATAGGAGAGACAATAAGCAAACAAATATGTACAAACAAGCTATATATAGCAAGTTATATATAAGATAAATAGGAAATAAGAAAGAGAAGGCACTGGGATTAAGAAAAATTGGAAAAACTTCCTATTGAAGGTAAGATTTCATTTGGGACTTGGGACCAGGAAGGAGAACATTCTCAGCAAGAGGTATATCAGAGAAAATGCCCAGGCAAAGAGATGGAATATTTTGTTCATGGGACAGCAAGGTGTCCGGGGTCATTGGATGGAAGAATACATAATGGAGAATAAGGTGCAAGAAGACTGGAAAGGTAGAGGGGAAGAATTAATTTATAAAGGACTTGGAATACCAAACAGAATCTTTTGTGTTTGAAACTGGAGGGGTTAGGGACGTGCTTTAGGAAAATAATTTTAATAGTTGAATGGAAAATTAATTGGAGAGGGGGGAAGATTCCTCTGGTGCAGTCTGGTGGGTAGGCAGATCCATCAGCAGTATACTACTATAGTGTGATGATAAGAGTCTCCACTAGAGTGGTGACAGAAGACAGAAGGGGGCATATTTGAGAGCTGTGGCAAAAGTGACATTAACAGGCCTTAACAAAAGATTGGGTGTGGAAGAATGAAGAAGGATAACATTTAAGTTTTGAGCCTGGGAAACAGGAAGAATGGTGGTACTCTGACAGTAAAGGGGAGATTTGGAAGAGGAAAGGGTTTAAAGGAAAATATGATGAGTTAGTTTTAGATATATTAAGTTTAAGATGACACTGAAAGGCAGTTTGAGATGAGAGACAAAGTCACCATAAAGTTTAGAGCAGATAAATCAATTTAAGAATCATCAAAACAGAGATGATAAGATCCATGGGAGCTGAAGAGAGCACTACTGTAGAAGGAGAAAATGGCTTAGATCAGAGAGACCCAAAATTCTGAGAAAATTGCAAAGTATTTGGATCCCTGAAGAAGATTTTCTTAATTTGTAATTTTTGGAAACATCAGATATTTTCAAATCTGACTGCTTCTAGTCTCACATTGTCTCTGCTCTTATTTCATCTTATTTTTAGCAGCTGCTTCTGTACCTCATTGTAGTGCTACAGTTAGTCCATCAGGCAGTAAAAAACTAAACTAGATAGAATTGACATTGTTTAATATCATGCTATCCTTCTTGAAGTCTGCAAATAACTACATTTCACAAAACTTGGTAAAAAATAGAGATTATTACTGAGTGAGAGACAGAAAGAAAAACATTTAAGGAAATATTAGAAAGCTTGAAAAGAAAATTTACAATGTGTCTTCTATACTGTAATTTATATCATTCTCAAGCTAATTTGGAGGAAATGTAATAAATTTTATTTTATTTTTAAATTAAAGGTTTTATTTTCAAAATATATACATGGATATATGAATGAATATCCATTCTTATAAAACCTTGTGCTCTAATTTTTTCCCTTCCTTCCTCCAGCCCTTCCCCTAGACAGCAAGTAATCCAATATATGTTAAACATGTGCAATTCTTCTGTACATATTTCCACAAATATTATGCTGCACAAGAAAAATCAGATCAAAAAGAAAAAATAATGAGAAATAAGAAAGAAAACTATAATAATTATTTTTAAAGTATTTGATGTATTTAAAGACATTTTCCTATTTTTAAGTGGTTCATATTATATTTATTTCTCTTTATTATTAACCTATCCTCAAACACAATTATTAATATGTCTTTTTCACTTTACAAATTTACTTTGATTGTGATAATTTAAAAAGTTCAAAATTTATCTGATGACTTTTTAGGGTTTTGAGAGGCAATGTGACCAGATGGATCAGTCTGACCCCTCTTGACAGGAAGATCAAAATTCAAATCCTGCCTCTCTTATATACTGACATGTGACTATAGTCTAATTACTTTATTATTCAGTGCCCCAAGTAGATCTGTTTTGGCAATGGGAGTTCACTTCTCTGGGGTTTTATACACAGTTGAAATCAAGAGTTCAACTAAAAATAAAAATTGTAAAAAGTTTTACTTATATGCAAATTAGATAAAATTAAACAAGCATTTATTGAGAACCTACTACATACAAGTTATTATGCTACAAACAAATATTAAAAAAAACACCACACCCAATTCTTGTCCTCTAGGAGTTTACATTGTCCTTTGAGGGTACCAACTGAAGCACTTCTGGTTTCTCAGCTTAACCAAAGGAACTAATTTGGTTAATTTTTCAGAATCTGATTGAAGTAAACTGCTAGTGTGTGGTTAGAAATCACTGCCAATTTAGTCAACATTAGCAGACAATTTCCATCAGGAAGAAACATCAGAAAGAAGCATTGAGCACATGTAGAAAGCAATCAACTTGGTTCAAGTACAGACTTGCTTTTGCAGAAAAACTGAACAAACAATCCTATCTACAAGTATTCATAGCAAAGGGTTTGCAACATACCTCTCTAGAGCCATTAAAAGCTGATCAGCATTCTAACTAATAAATTAAGATAGTGGGCCCACCCTCTCCAAATGCTTTAAAAATATCTCACCTTGAAGATAAAATGGACAAAAAAGAATGTTGTGAAGTAGGGTACAAAATGATCACCGAGGGGAGCTAGCTTTATGTAAAGGAAATATCTGAAGTATAAACCCTCAAAACATAACTTTTGGGATATTATCAGAATATCTTATCAATAAACATTTATTAAATATCTACTATATACCAGGCTAAATAGGGGGGATACAAAAAAGTCACTGCCTTCAAGGAGCTTTTAGTTTAATAGGACAGACAACAGGGAAACAAATATATACAATGAAAGCTAGATATGGGATAAAAAGAAATAATTAACAGCTAATTAATAATCAATAAAATTAAGAGGTACTGATGAAAATTTCCTGTAAAAGATGAAATTTTAGTTGGGATCAAGCTAAGAAACCTTAGTGATGAAGGTAGAGTTGAGGTGACAGAGCAGTGTCATTGGCACCAATGAACACCTGAATTGTATAGAATAGATGCTTTATTTACAGTCTCATTGAACTTCTTAGAAAACCTTGGTGCAAGACAGTCTTTCAATGTTGGCATGTTTTAGAATATTGTACATTTAGGAATTCAAGGGTTAATTCTTCCAATTGTTTTTAAAATTGCAGGCATTACTACTTGTAACTTTATTTCTTAGTCATGTTTGAAGGTGAGGGAAGTAGCAAATTGAAAAATCTGTTCTTTTTTACTTGAAAAATGTGTGTTATGTCAATTGTCATTTTATATGAATTTATGGTTTTCTGTAGTTTAAAATAGTTGTTTTGGAAAATAGCTGACATTTCCAAGGACTTCACAAAAGTCTGTCAAATATCCTTAATTTGGTTGTGTCCTGTTTGTATGGTTTTCAAAATATTGCAAATTATGAATAATAGATTATGAAAAAATAGGAATGTCCTGAGTTCCCATTTTTGTGATTACAAGAGAATTGTTAAATGATCAACAGCTTTTATCTATTGTCTAGCTCAAGTGTCTTGCCTTGACCAGTCTAATGAAATTATTAACTGGGACTTATCCTAAATATAAATTTAAGCAAATTTAATTTAAATAAAAAATTTTTGCTTTCTGTATTAAAAAGAAAAAAGAAGGGGGACAGCTAGGTAGTGGAATGGATAGAGTTCTAGCTCTGGAGTTAGGAGAACCTGAGTTCAAATAAAGCCTCATACACTCACTAGCTTTGTGACTCTGGGCAAGTCACTTAATCCTGATGAGAAAATAAAGAAGGAGAGAAAGGAAGAGGAAGAGGAGAAAGAAGAAAAGAAGAAGGAATAATCTCTGGGGCTAAAAGATAGAGGCTCTGTTTCATGGGATAGCAAGGACACCAAATGCCATTGAATGAAAGAGTACTTGGAAAGGAATAAAGTGTAAGAAGACTGGAAAAGTAGCAAGGGGCTGAATTATGAGGGACTTTGAATGCCAAATAGAGGATTATGAATTTGATCCTGCAGGCAACTGGAAGTCAGTGGAAGTCATTAAGTAGGAAGATGACATAGCAGACCTGTGAGTTAGAACTTTATATAGGACTTTTTAATGGTAATCATAATAGTTAAAAAATCAAGTTAGGAAAACCTGGTTCTTCCTCTGACCCATACTGGCTGTGGAATCCTGGCCAAATCATTTAATTTCTCTGAGACTAAAACTTGTAGAGGGATAGCTAAGTAGCACAATGAATAGATCACCAGGCCTAGAGTCAGAAAAACAGTTCAAAACTGGCCTCAGACACTTACTAGCTGTGTGACCCTCAGCCACTTAAACTTGTTTGCCTCAGTTTCCTTATATAAATGACCTGGAGAAAGCGACTGTTGTGCCTGTCTCAGTCTCCCTCTGTTACTGTCTGAGTCTCCCTCAATTACTGTCTCAGTCTCCCTCAGTTACTGTCTCAGTTTCCCTCAGTTACTGTCTCAGTCTCCCCTAATTGCTGTTTCAGTCTCCCTTAATTGCTCTGTCCCAGAATAGCAATCCCCACTTCCTGACCTTCAGAAATAATTGGACTCACATTCCAAAGTAATCATGAAACCTCCAAATGGCCAGCCTCGACTTACCCCTTATCTGTGACCTAGACGAAGTAGTCTTCTTTGGCACGGCTTCTTACTCCTACCTGTCAGAACTGAATTTCCTTGGACACCAGATGTGCTCATCTGTTCCCATGAGTTTTGTCTCCCTGAGCTATAGGACCTTATATAATGTTTGAAGTTCCTTGATGACATCACTGAGTACTTTGTATTCAGTTGGCTAACATGGCTGTGGCTGTGTTGGTCCCTGGCCTGGACTGCGTGCTTTGAGACATGAGTCCCACCAGTCCTGATCCATAGCTATGGATTCTGAACTCTCAATTAACATCAATAAAGCATTATCTAATTTCCATGTGTGATACTGCCTCAGTTTCTCCCTGAGCATTACACGACAATAAACCACTGCAGTATCTTTGTCAAGAAAACTTCAAATAAGGTCATAAAGAGTTGGATACAACTGAAATGACTGAGCAATATAGCATAAATTATAGAACAGTGAGTTTACTCATTGAGAATTCCCTACAGTGATGAAATCTGACCTCATTGTAAAAATAACAACTCCCATCTAGATAGCATTTAAAAGATTGCAAAGCAATTTCCACACAAATAACCCAGGGAGATAGTTAGAGAATCAAGGGATTCCTCCTGTTGTCACAAGTATTCTCAAAATGAGTTTAGGTTTCTGCCAGAGGCAGCATAATTATACTGAATGCTCATAGTATAGTGGTATTTCTGTTATGCATCTTAACCGAAGCTATCCTATTTATTGGTGAGCATGTCTTATTCCCTACTAGATTATTTTCTGGTACATAGAAGGAAAATCATATTCATTCTCAAAGTCAGTTTTACAAACAAAAATATATACAACAAAAGGAAAGTTCTAGAATTAAGAGGAATCCACAAAGTTTTTTTTAGAAGGTGTGGTATTATCTGGGACTTGAAAGAAGCCAGTGAAGTCAGGGTGGTAGAGATGAAATGAGAGAATTTTAGGCATAGATGACATCCAGGTAAAATGTCCTGAATTAGGAGATTAAAGTGACATAGTTCCTTCTATATCAATAGTAATAATATTAAAATAATTAATTGATATTGACGATATTGTACTTGAAGGTTTGCAAAATACATATTATATGTTCTTACAAAAGCTTTATTATTATACTTCTAGTATAGTATATTATCTATTATTTCAAGAATATGTGCTCAATATTTTTTTTTGTTTTAAAAAGTGTTTATTAAGAAAAATCTGTTTTTCTCTCTCCTTTCCCTCCTCTCCTTTTGAAAAAGAAAAACAATAAATGTTTGTTGTTTAGTTTAGTCCCACAGTTTAGGCTGTGGGACAAAAATTCCTCTCCTCTTGAAGCACAGGAATGAAGGGATATAAAGGCTGACCGAAAAGGTAGAAAAAGAAAGCCCAAAGGAATAAGCCACAGAACAAGTATTTAATCTGGAGAAAGAGAGTTAAAAATGGGAATGACAAAACAAGAGCCTGTAGGCACTTTGGGTCCAAGATCTTTAGTAATGGGGACTTTAAATTCCCTTCCCTATTGTTTTCCCTGTTCCATTTTCAGTTTTCTTTTTATTCATTCTCTCTCTCTCTCTCTCTCTCTCTCTCTCTCTCTCTCTCTCTCTCTGTCTCTGTCTCTGTCTCTCTTTCTCTCTCTCCCTTGCTGAGACAATTGGGGTTAAGCGATTTGCCCAAGGTCACACAGCTAGGAAGTGTTAAGTGTCTGAGGCTAGATTTGAACTTAGGTCCTCCTGACTTCAAAGCTTTATTCTCATTTTTTAAAAATCTCAGATATCTCAAAGGTCATCTACTTAACTCCTTATCTATTATATCCCCTCTAATCTCAATCAAAAAACTTCTAGTATTGTAGAATTCTCCTTCTCCTTAGGCATCCCATCTATTTTAGCATAATACTTCCTTATATTGTGTTGAAACCTATCTGTGAATAGTTTTCACCAATTGCTTCTAATTCTGCCTTTTGGGGTCAAGTAGAATAAACCTAATCCTTCTTCCACATAATTTGTTGTCTAGTTATTTAAACTGCTTGTGGCTCCATTTGGGGTGTTCTTGGCAAAAATATTGGAGTAGTTTGCCATTTTCTTCTTCAGCTCATTTTACAGAGAAGGAACTGAGGCAAACAGGGTCAAATGTCTTGCTCAGATTCATAGAACTTAGAAAATGCTGAGATCACATTTGAACTCAGGAAGATGTCTTCCTGACATCAGGCTCAGCACTCTCTCACTGTGTCATTTAACTGCCTCTTTTACATAATAAGCCGTCAAATATCTGACCCCAATGTACTACCTCACCATTTTATAATGAGTGATTCGAACTTTAATACTTCACAAATGACCAATATACTTATACTATGTGTAAAGGAGTATTAAAGATTATTCTGATTCACTCCCTTTATACATTCCCTGCATTGTCCTTAGAAATCAATCTGAGATGTTCTTGATTCATTGGTATAAATTCCTATTCTGTATAACTGGTGATTTGGGGAGGTTCAAGCAATGTCCTTTTTAGTGTTTTCCTCAATACTTTGCATTAGGCAATGTTAGAAAATTTAAGTAGCACAGGTCTTAGACAATTCAATAATTAAGGTTCTATTCTGACGGTCCTATTTGCAAATGCAAGATTATACAAATTCAACAATCAAACAATATTTTACTTGTGACAGAAGCACATTGCACATGGCCTGAAAGGCAGAATTCAAGGGCATTATTCCTGAAACCTCAACCTTGTGTGTAAAGGAGGGGGGATTCTGAATTCTTCAAATGGAATGATCCTGAGATCTAGTCTTTTACTAGGAAAGGAGAACTTTTGAGAATTGCCTTGTAGGTAATTCTAACTAGGAGAGTTTCCAAATTTTGGAATTCCAGATACTGAATCTTCTAAAAGGAAATTTTCTTGATGCAGTCTGCTCTTTGGAAAAAGAAAAGGACCTGTAGCTTTGTTGAAGCTAGGTGAAGTGGATGATAGTCAAAGTGCCATCTAACACCCAGTAGAGAAGCATGGAGCAGCTACAAATGAATCAGCACCTAGCAAAGACAAGAGTCCAAGGTCATTGTGAATAGCACGAAGCCATCAGTTGCACCCCTGACATGCAGCCTTGGAAGCCTGAGTCACAGTTTGTACCTGCCTTGGCCCTACTTCTCACATATAGGAAGTGCATATGTGTTGCCCACAAAATTGTTTTTGCCCACATAAGTCTGACTAATTCACATGGGAAGGTACAAATAGATATCTTTAGCAGTTCCTCCATTAGCTCTTCTCCAAGAGAGATTTGATTCCTGCCCTGAGAGGAGTAGGAATTTGAGGGGGAGGCTAACTATTTAACTATAGAACACTTATGATGGAGGAATTACAAGGAGAAAGAGGGTAAGATCCAATAACTGGGATCTAATCTGTATGAAGAAAGGAAGGTCAGGGGGCAGCTAGGTGGGGCAGAGGCTAGAGCACCAGCCCTGAAGTCAGGAAGACCTGAGTTCAAATCTGGCCTCAGATACTTAACATTCCCTAGCTGTGTGACCCTGGGCAAATCACTTAACCCCAATTGCCTCAGCCAAAAAAAAAATATATATATATATATATATATATATATATATAAATAGAATAAAAAAGATAGAAAGGAAGGTCAGAAAGAATTGGCGATCGAGGGGATGCTCATTTCTTGGGTAATGGCTAAACATTGTGCTATATGTATATAATAGAGTAACAAGCAGGCAGATTTCAGAAAAACCTGGAAAGACTTATATGAACTGATGCAAAGTGAAGTGAGAAGAATCAGGATAACATACATAATAATACCATGTGATATTCAACATTGTATGATGATCAACTATAATATAACTTAGTATTTTATATATACATATATGAATAAAACTTATTCCCAGTCAAAGATCTCTTGCTGCTTCTATTTTTGATAAATATGTTTATTATATATATATGTATAAATATATATATATATATATATATATATATAAATGTTTCCCTAAGGACTTTTTAGTTGTTTCCCACAGGTTTTGATATGTTGTTGCATTGTTACCAAAATTATCTATTGGATATTCCAAAGGATTTATTTATTTATTTATTTTAATAATAAAGCTTTTTATTTACAAAACATATGAGTGATTTTTCTACATTGACCTTTGCAAAAACTTTTTTTCCCCAAGCTTGGTAATCTAATACATGCTAAATAGGATAAATTATATGACAAATACAATACATGTATACATATCTATACAGTTACCTTACTGCACAAGAAACATCAGATCTAGAAAGAGAAGAAGGAAAAAAACCTAAGAAGGAAAACAAAATGCATGGAAATATTCACAGAAAGCGTTAAAATGCTATGTTGTGGTTCACACTCAGTTCCCACAGGCCTCTCTCTGGATGTATATGACTATCTTCATCACTGAACAATAGGAACTGGTTTGAATCACATCATTGTTGAAGAGAATCATGTCCATCAAAATTGATCATCGTATAGTCTTGTTGCTGTGTATAATGAGCTCCTGGTTCTGCTGATTTCACTCAGCATCAGTTCATGCAAGTCTCTCTAGGCCTCTCTGAAATGCTCCTATTGGTCGTTTCTTACAGAACAATAATATCCCATAATATTCATATACCATAATTTATTCAGCCATTCTCCAATTGATGGGCATCCTTTCAATTTCCAGTTTCTTGCCACTACAAAAAGGGCTGCCACAAACATTTTTGCACGTGTGGGTCCCTTTCCCTCCTTTAAAATCTCTTTGGGATATAGGCCCAGTAGAAACACTGCTGGGTCAAATGGTATGCACAGTTTGATAACTTTTTGATCATAGTTCCAAATTGCTCTCCAGAATGGTTGGATCTGTTCACAGTTCCACCAACAATGTATCAGTGTCCCAGTTTTCCCACATCCCCTCCAACAGTTATCATTATCATTTCCTGTCATTTTAGCCAATCTGACAGGTGTGTAGTGGTATCTCAGAGTTGTCTTAATTTGCATTTCTCTGATTAATAGTGACTTGGAGCACTTTTTCATGTGACCAGAAATAGTTTCAATTTCATCATCTGAAAATTGTCTGTTCATATCTTTTGACCATTTATCAATTGGAGAATAGCTTGAATTCTTATATATTTGAGTCAATTCTCCATATATTTTAGAAATGAGGCCTTTTTCAGAACCTTTGGATGTAAAAATATTTTCCCAGTTTACTGCTACCCTTCTAATCTTGTCTGCATTCATTTTGTTTGTACAAAAACTTTTTAACTTGATATAGTCAAACTTATCTATTTTGTGATTAATGATGACCTCTAGTTCTTCTTTGGTCACAAATTCCTTCCCCCTCCACAGGTCTGAGAGGTAAATCATCCTACATTGTTCTAATTTGTTTATAATATCATTCTTTATGCCTACATCATGAATCCATTTTGACCTTATCTTGGTATATGGTGTTAGGTGTGGGTCAATGCCTAATTTCTTCCATACTAGTTTCCAATTATCCCAGCAGTTTTTGTCAAATAGTGAGTTTTTATCCCAAAAACTGGGGTCCTTGGGTTTATAAAACACTAGATTACTATTGTCATTGAGTATTTTGTCCTGTGAACCTAACCTATTCCACTGATCCACTACTCTATTTCTTATCCAATACCAAATGGTTTTGGTGACCACTGCTTTATAATATAGTTTTAGATCTGGTACAGCTAGGCCACCCTCATTTGCATTTTTTTTCATTAATTCCCTTGAAATTCTTGACCTTTTGTTTTTCCAGATGAATTTTGTTGTTATTTTTTTCTAGGTCAGTTAAATAATCTCTTGGGAGTTTGATTGGTATAGCACTAAATAAATAGATTAGGTAGTATTGCCATCTTTATTATATTCGCTCAACCTATCCAAGAGCACTTGATGTTTTTCCAATTGTTTAGATCTGACTTTATTTGTGTGGAGAGTGTTTTGTAGTTTTGCTCATATAGATCCTGACTTTCCCTTGGCAGATATATTCCCAAATAGTTTATACTATCCATAGTTATTTTGAATGGAATTTCTCTTTGTATCTCTTGCTGTTGCATTTTGTTGGTGATGTATAAAAATGCTGATGATTTATGTGGATTTATTTTGTATCCTGCAACTTTGCTAAAGTTGTGGATTAATTCTAATAGTTTTTTAGTTGATTCTCTAGGGTTCTCTAAGTAGACCATCATATCATCTGCAAAGAGTGATAATTTGGTTTCCTCATGACCTACTCTAATTCCTTTAATCTCTTTTTCTTGTCTTATTGCCAAGGCTAGCATTTCTAATACAATATTGAATAGTAATGGTGATAGTGGGCAACCTTGTTTCACCCCTGATCTTATTGATTTCCAAAGGATTTATAGAGAGAAATGCTATTCACATCAAATCTGAATGCAGACTGAAGCATACTATTTTCATTTTATTTCTTTTGTGGGATTTTTTTTGGATTGTTTGTTTTACAACATTATTAATATGGAAATATATTCTATGGAATTGCATATATATAAAACATTAAATTGCCTACCATCTTAGGGAAAGGAGACATCAGGGAGGGAGAAAGAAAATTTGGAATTTAGAATTTTTAAATGATTGTTAAAATTTTTCTTTATATGTAATTAGGAAAAATAAAAGTTTTAGAAAAAGAAAATAAAGCAAAGTCAGAAAAGGGATATCAGATCACTCCTATGATAGGATTATTAGTTTTTAATCACATTCTCTTTTATCCCTCATCTAATTTTTCTTCATAAAGAAGGGCCCAGAGGATAAAGAAGAAAACAATATGATAGGATATGATGGAAGGAAAAAGCACACTCAACAACAACAACAATAACTATCAATGTGAATGCAATGATTTCACTTGCAAAATTTGGTGCAAATTTTTCTCAGCTCTGCATGGCACCTTTACAAAAATTGACTGAGTGCTAAGTTATAAAACAAAACAAAACAAAAAAAAAAACCCAGTAAGTCAAATACTGCACAAATCCTTTAGTGATTACAATGCAATATAATTTTAATTAATTAGGAAAAGTTGAATAAAGGATTCAGATTTTAAAAGAGATTAAATATAGTTTAAGGAATATGTGGATTTATTGTTACATATTTTGAATCCTTCCTGATGTTCTGCTGGGCACATGATAATGTTGTTGTTTTTTTTTCTTTCTCTATTATTCTATTTTGTTTTTTCTTATTTTACATTTAAGTTTTAAATAAATAAATACATTTAAAATAAAATATGGATCAAAGGACCAATCATAGAAGCAATAGATAATTTTGGTAACAATGCAACAACATAACAAAACCTGTGGGAAACAACTAAAAAGTCCTTAGGGAAATATATATATATATATTATATATATATATATTATATATATAATAAACATTTATCAAAAATAGAAGCAGTAAGAGATCAATGAAATAATCATACAACTAAAAAATTACTAGAAAAGCAATAAATTTTGAAAAAAACCCTCAAAAATATTATGAAAAAACAAAAAAGAAGGCAAAAATTGAAACAGAAAAATGAATTAATAAAATTAGATTTTTCTTTAGAAGACTAATAAGCCTGAAAAACCATTAAGTAGTTTGATTTTTTTCTTAGGAGAGGGAAATGAATCTAGGAAAATAATAAAAAAAAAACAGGAAAAATCATAACATAAAGGGGAAATAAAACATGTGAAGCATATAATTACTAAAAAAAAAAACAAAAAAAACCCCCAAAAACCTTGTAAGCTTATATGTGTTCTCTCCCCCCTTGTGATTTTTCTTATGTAGAGATTACTAGGGTTCAAAACTATGCCATTATGCTAAAGTATTTATCAAGGTTTATTGTCATAAGGTGCCTGAAAATAACTCAGATTTCTGGGTAGTGAGTTAGCAGAAGCCTAATTAGGAATTATGAAAAATGCTGGTCTATGTGGTTCAGAAAGGGAGGAATTAATGAGCCCTTAATTTTTCTTTCTCTTTGTCCTTGTGTGTCTGTCTATATGTGATCTAATTTTTTTCTACCCCTATCTATTTTTTACCCTTTAATGGGACATAAAAAATGAAAACAAGGTAAATTAGCATTTGTTCAATACAATTTCATTTCCTATTAATGTTAATATGTCTTATACACACTTGTGGGATAAACTGCTCTAGTTCCAGTTCATTTCCATAATTTTTAGGGAAGTGGTTATGAAAAAATAAGCAATGTAGAAAAAAAATATAATACAAACCATGATTTTCATGCAATCTGCATGGAGAAGCAAATAAGCATTTATAGAACATTTACTACATGACAAACACTGGGCTTTACAAATATTATCTCATTTATCTTCAAAACTACCCTGCATGGTAGACATGCAGACAAAATTGATTCATGTTCAAATTAATTTTAAGTATTTAAGTAATTCTTAAATAATTTTAGAAAACTAAGGAAGGAGATGAATAATGTTTTGAAATGTGGTTATGTTGGTGAGCAAACCTTTTGGAAAAAATGCCTTAACTCTCATTTCACAAGTAGTTTTTTTTTTTAATGAGTACATCATTATAACTATCTTTGATGATTTCACATAAACATGAGATTATGTTTTCAAATAATTTATCATACAAGATCAAAGTCAAAAGAGATCTTTGACAATATTTAGTCTTACTTATCCCACATACAACATACTGAACAAGTAGTCATTCAGGTCCTGCTTAAATATTAGCTAAATGAGGGGAAACTTACTGACTCAGCACATTCTACTTTTGGACAGCTCTAGTAGAAAAATGTTCTTGCATCCAGCTTAAATTTGTCTCTGCAACTTCTACCATTGTTCCTTCTTTTGTCCCATGTGACTGTGCAGAATAGGTCTGTTGATTCTTTCACATAATAGTCCTTCAAATATTTGAAAGCAGCTATGGGTTCCCCAAAGCCTTTTCTTCTCTTCCTCTTCATACCCAATATCTTCAGTGTATTTTCATATGGCATGAATTTAAATATCTTGAATTTCAATATCTTGATTGCTCTTCCTTTGATGGTCTTCAACTTATCAATGTCCATCAAAGTAGAGATAAAGAAAAATAATTTTAAAGATTTTAAATATTGCAATGTTTGAAAAACTCTAAAGCCTACTTTTATTTATTTTAAAAATTAAAGCTTTTTTATTTACAAAACATATGCATGGGTAATTTTTCACCATTGACCCTTGCAAAATCTTCTGTTCCAGATTTTCCCCTCTTTCCTCCCCACCCACTACCCTAGATGACAAGTAGTCCAATACATGTTAAATATGTTAAAATATATGTTAAATCCAATATATGTATACATATTTATACAGTTATCTTGCTGCACAAGAAAAATCAGATCAAGAAGGAAGAAAAACTGAGAAAGAAAACAAAATGCAAGCAAACAACAACAGAGCTGAGAATACTATGTTGTCTACACTCAATTCCCACAGTCCTCTCTCTGGGTGTAGATGGCTCTCTTCATCACTGAACGATGAAGCCCACTTTTAACACAGTTTTTATTATTTGAGATGAATCAAAACTAGGACAAACCATTTGGCTGTTTTTATTTAGGGAATCATAGTAGGTTTTGAAATTTGAGAGGAAAATATGTGACCTCCATCAAAAATGAAGGGTTTCTTTTTTTTAAATCATTTTTTTTTCACTTGGAATTTATTTATCACTTGGAAAATTAAGTGATCTTAATTTAAAGTATTATTGTTCTGGTACTATCAAAACTTATTTGTCTTTGTCATTGTTTTCCCTTATTTTTGAAGAGAACTAGTGACATTTCAGGTAATAATTTGAGTTGTGCATGAATTGGATTTAAGTAAGGCAGAGTTACCCATCATCAGCCTCACTCTCCCTTCCAGACTTATTCAAGTCTAGTGGTAAGACAAACGTCAAGATGACTAGTGATGACTAAGGATGTATTGGATGATGTCTGACCAGGTTCTAAGTGAACCACAGCACCTGCTTCAGCTGCCTTCATAACTGTTGGAACAAATTGTGCTTATTTGTCCATTCCACTAGGGAAAGTCTTCATGTGCTTGTTGTAGACATCCCTTAACTCACTTATAGTTTTGAAGACTTTTGGTTATCCTCAAGCTAAAGCTAAAAGCCCTAAAAGCCCATTTGCCAATATGGTTTTACCATTGAAAAGGGATCAGCAAACCCCAGGCCAGAGGTGCTAGTCTTCTTTGAAAACTCCATGTACCTCTCAAGCATTAATTACAAAAAATGGATCACCTTTGCTTGACTATTAGTTAAGTTTATTGTATATTATTGATGCATTAAAACGTGTCTTTGTGTCTTCTTTGTGACTGAACAATGTAATACATAGAATGGCATTGACTTCACTTTTAGGAAAAAAAATTACGAAGGCTCTAGTTTAAAGATTATTGAAATATTTGAAACCAAAGTTGGCTGTCATTATTGTATAATGTAACTGTTGAAACAAGTGAATGTGCTAGGATAGCTTTATGAAGTGAGAAATAGAGCAAAACTTTTCATTATGATGGCAAGCTAAGTAAACCTAAGTGGTTCTGTGCCTTGGACACCTGACATTCATATTTGACATTACTTACCATTTCTCAAGAGTTGAATGTCAAATTGAAAAGGTCACATCAGTTTCTTGCTTCCCTATTTTTTTCAGAGAAAAAACAATTTGAAGCCAAATTAAAGTGATTACAAATTAAACTTGCAAAAGCAAATTAGAACACTTTTCTGCTTTTCAGAGACTCATAACAAAATCAACAATATATCATTGCAGAGAATGTACATAATTTACTTTAATAATTTTTGTGACAAAGACTTCAAAGAGAAGATCTAGAATTCAGGCATTTGTGATACAATTCAACATAATTATCTACCTGAAAATTTCCAGCTTAAAATAATAAACTACTTATGGTCCTATACAATGAACTTCTTTTGCTGAAATTTGATAATTTCCAAGCTTGGAAAGACATCTGCTGACAATACCATTGCAAGTAGGTGTCATAGTAGATAGAGTACTGGGTCAGGAGTCAGAAAGACCTGACTTACTAGTTGTGGGCAAGTCACTCAGGCAAGTCACTCTATTTGCCTTAGTTTCCTCATCTGTTAAATGGGAATAATAATAACACCTACTCAGTATCCAATGAGTTAATAATTGCAAAGTAATTTGCAAAGTAAATTGCCTGGAACATATTAAGGGCTACATAAATGTTATCTCTTGTTGTAAGTCCTATATGAATAATTATTTTTATGGGCATTCTTGAAAACTCAAGTTTCCTCATCTCTAAACTGAAGAATTTAAACTAAATTACCTCTGAGACCCCATATATGATTAGGTCTGTGAACTTGCATCTTTCTTATATTTTTATGTCATTTTTTCCATGCCATTTATCTCTACTAATACATTACAGTCTATTTACATGTCCCAAGGCATGTCCTTTGCCTAACTCTGCAGTTTTATTTCCTCAGGAATTGTGGTATTTTATTAGCACCAGTGGAAGAATATTGACATTAAAGAGATCATGATAGGGACAAACTTGGGGCCATTGAAAGGAAGTGAGACTAAGGGTAAAGAATAAGCCAGATGTGAAGTGAAAGAGCCTGGTTTTTAATAGTAATTTTGCTATTTCCTACCTATGAGACCTTGAACAAGTTCACTGATAGTTGAGGCAACTAGGTGGTGTCACAGTGCATAGAGTGCTGGGCCTGGTGCCAGAAAGACTTATCTTGAGGTCAAATCTAGTCTCAGATATTACTAGTTATGTGACCCTGTCTGTTATTTATTTTTTCTCAGTGATTCATGAAACTTATACAAAAATTGACCATGTGTTAGGACGCAAAAACCTCAAAATCAAATGTAAGAAGGCAGAAATAGTAAATGCATTTTTTTTCAGATCATGATGCAATAAAAATCACATGCAATATAAGGCCAGGAGAAAATAGACCAAAAAGCATTTGGAAACTAAATAATCTCATCCTAAAGAATGAATGGGTGAAACAGCAAATTACAGACACAATTACTAATTTCATCCAAGAGAATGACAATAATGAGACAACATACCAAAATTTGTGGGATGCAGCCAAAGCAGTAATAAGGGGAAATTTTATATCTCTAGATGCTTATTTGCATAAAATAGAGAAAGAGAAAATCAATAAATTGGGCTTGCAACTAAAAAAGCTAGAAAAAGAACAAATTAAAAGCCCCCAATCAAATACCAAACTTGAAATCCTAAAAATAAAAGGAGAGATTAATAAAATTGAAAGTAAAAAAAACTATTGAATTAATAAATAAAACTAAAAATTGGTTTTATGAAAAAACCAACAAAATAGATAAACCTCTAGTTAATTTGGTTAGAAAAAGGAAAGAGGAAAATCAAATTGTTAATCTCAAAAATAAAAAGGGAGAACTTTCCACCAATGAAGAGGAAATTAGAGCAATAATTAGGAGTTACTTTCCCCAACTTTATGTCAGTAAATTTGATAACCTAAGTGAAATGGAGGAATATCTACAAAAATATAGATTGCCCAGATTAACAGAAGAGGAAATAAATTACTTAAATAGTCCCATTTTAGAAAAAGAAATAGAACAAGCCATTAATCAAATCCCTAAGAAAAAATCCCCAGGACCAGATAGATTTACATGTGAATTCTACCAAACATTTAAAGAACAATTAACTCCAATATTATATAAACTATTTGCAAAAACAGGGAATGAAGGACTTCTACCAAATTCCTTTTATAACACAGACTTGGTACTGATACCTAAACCAGGTAAAACAAAAACAGAGAAAGAAAATTATAGACCAATCTCCCTAATTAATATTGATGCAAAAATCTTAAATAAAATATTAGCAAAGAGATTACAGAAAATCATACCCAGAATAATACACCATGACCAGGTAGGATTTATATCAGGAATTCAGGGATGGTTCAATATTAGGAAAACTATTAGCATAGTTGACTATATCAATAACCAAATTAACAAAAAACATATGATTATCTCAATAGAAGCAGAAAAAGCATTTAATAAAATCCAACATCCATTCCTATTTAAAACATTACAGAATATAGGAATAAATGGAGTTTTCTTAAAAATAGTCAGTAGCATCTATTTAAAACCATCAACTAGCATCATATGTAATGGTGATAAACTGGAACCATTCCCAATAAGATTAGGGGTGAAACAAGGTTGCCCACTATCACCATTACTATTCAATATTGTATTAGAAATGCTAGCTTTGGCAATAAGACAAAAAAAAGTGATTAAAGGAATTAGAGTAGATCATGAGGAAACCAAATTACCACTCACTGCAGATGATATGATTTGTTTCATATATCAAATGAAATAATAATTGTAAAGCACAGACTAGTGCCAGACACAGATAGGCGCTATGTAAATACTAACCATTGTTATTGCTATTAGGTTCTATTTCTTCATCCTTGTTAAAGTATGAAGGTTAGACAAGATGACCTCTTTTCAGGTCCTTTTCAGTTCTAATTCTGTGATCCTATGAAAGCACTATTCCATTTCCCAAATACAATTGCTCCTTTTCTCTTCTTTTGATCATTAGCAGTATCTGCCCCAAAGATATGTAATAAAGGACTAGTTATCCAATTGCATATCATAGTCTAGACAACAGGTATTTTCTAACTTTAGCTGGAAATTACACAATCAACATCATGTCATCCACAAATAAGACTCCTCCATGACAATGAAATACTTTTGGCAAGTATACGTATTTTCCTTTTTTTACTTCATTTGATTTTTTTTTTTTTTTGAGGCAATTGGGGTTAAGTGACTTGCCCCGGGTCACACAGCTAGGAAATATTAAGTGTCTGAGACCAGATTTGAACTCAGGTCCTCCTGACTTCAGGGTTAGTGCTCTATCCACTGTATCATCTAGCTGCCCTGACTTCATTTGATTTCTAAAAATAATTATCAGATTTTTGAATAATTATTTCTCTAGTTGTATTTATAAAAGAATCTTGTATTATTATAACATAAGCATTAGGAACTTCAAAATTAAAAAAATGTTAAAATTGTTTTTGCATGTAACTGGGAAATATCTAAATTGGAAAATAAAAATATCTAAGCTGGAAAACATATAAAAAACAAGCAACTCTCCTCCTCATACATATTTATTCTTCTCTGGTTTGCTGAATAGATCTGGAGATTTGGCTCTGGAGATTTGGCTAATTAGATATTGGAATGAAATAGATGTACCTCTCAAAATCTCAAATATCCAAATGGATCTCTTATTTAATCAATTTGAAAATTCTTTCCAAAAATTGACTAGTCAATCAATAAGCATTGATTATTTATTAAGCATCTACTATGTGCCATGCACTGTTAGGCAATGAGGATGCAAAGAACAAAATGAGAACAGTTCCTACCGTCAAGGAAGTTATATTCTTTTGGGGGACAAGGGAGACAATATATACATAAATAAGCATATATAGAATACATACTAAATAAAAATATTACCAGGAACCAGGGGGAGGTGGTGGATAATCAATTTAAGTTTCATATAGAAGGTGGTGGTTGAGCTGAGTCTTGAAGGCAACAAGTAATTTCAGGAGGCCGAGGAGTAGAGAGTGTATTCTAGACATGGCAATGGGGATGGAAAGTGGAATGGAGAAAAAAGATCACCAGTTTGACTAGACTGTGCAGTACAGGAAAGGGAGTAATTAATAAAGCTGAAAAAGTGATTTGGGGTCAGGTTTTGAAGAGCTTTTAAAGGTCAAACAAATGAGTTCATCTTTATCACTAGAGTTAACGAGTTAACATTAGTCATTGTAGCTTATACAGAGAGGAGTAACATGATCAGACTTGCACTTTAGGAAAACCATCTTGGTGGCTGTGTGAAAGATGGACTAGAGAGGGAGATACTTGAGACATGGAAATAATTTAGGAAGTGATTGCAATAGTTCAAACAAGAAATGATTACGGCCTGAACTAGAGTGTCAGATGTATGTGTAGAGGGGAAGGGATAAGTTTGAAAAATAGTGTAAATGTAGAAAAAAGACAATATGTGGAGTTAGTGAAGATAAGGAATTGAGGATGATACCAAGATTTTAAAAATAATTAAATGGAAGGATAATGTTACTCTTTTTTTTTTTAATTAAAGCTTTTTATTTGTATAACATATGTATGGGTAGTTCCCCAGCATTGGTGTTTACAAAGCTTTCCATTACAAATTTTACCCCCAGTCCCCTCCCCTCCCCTAGATGGCAGGAAGTCCACTACATGTTAATAATGTTGAAATACTTGACAAGTTATGCAAGAAAAATCCTATCTACAAGAAAAAAAAGAAAATCAGAGAAAGGCAACACAATACAAGCAAATGTCAATAGAGATCATGAAAATGTGATGTTGTGGTCCATATTTCACATCCCTCTCTCTGGGTGTATATGGTTTTCTTCAGTGAACAATTGGAACTGGTTTGAGACAATTCTTTCTTGTAGAAAGCCATGTCCATCAGAATTGATCATCATGTAGTACTGTTGTTGCTGTGTATGATGATCTCCTGGTTCTGCTCGTTTCACTCAGCATCAATTCATGCAAGTCTCTCCAGGCCTCTCTGAAATCGTCCTGCTGGTCGTTTCTTACAGAGCAATAATATTCCATAACATTCATATACCATAATTTATTCAGCCACTCTCCAATTGATGGGCATCCATTCAGTT